>PVJI01015679.1:0-40437 GCA_004026765.1 Micronycteris hirsuta
CACATTCAGAAAATGCAGAACATCCTCCAGGAGCTGAATGGGGAGTAGTGAGTGTGGGGAGAAGTGGGTCAGGGCATGACTGGAAAGGTGGTCAGCTCAGACCAGGCAAGGCCTCACAGGCCACAGTGAGCGCTGAATTGTACTGGATTTATTGAATTTTATTTGACCTTATTCTAAGTACAAGGTAAGCCATTGGAAAACTGTAGGAAGCATAGGGACATGGCAAAGAATTGATGGGAAGAAGGTAAGAAGACAAATAAGAGGCTTCCATCACAGACCAGGGGAGAGGAAGCAATGACTGAAGTAGGATGGGGAGCAGTGGAGCTGTAGTAGAGAAATTCAAGATTTATTTTTGAGTTCTAACTAACAGGACTTGTTGATGGAGGGGCCATGGGATCTAGGGAGAAAAAAATGTCGTGGATAAATCTCAGGTATGTAGTATAAAAATTTGGTGGTGCACTGGATCACTGGCTGACATGGGAAGCCCTGGAGGCCAAGGGAGCCAGCACAGCCAGCCTGCAGTGCGGTCTGCGTGGCCCCGGGTCGAGTCCACGTGCAGACATCTCCTGGTGCCACCGTGAAGCTGACGCCACAGCAGCTCTCGGTGGCCGCCTTTGTGCAAACAACTGCCAACACCTAAAACACCCATTTCTGTTCTAGCCTCATCTTGTGCCTTGGTTTTAATTTAATTTATTTCATTTTATTTTATTTTTTAATTACAGCTTACATTCACTATTACTCTGTAGTAGTTTCAGATTGAAAAGGTGGACCGCTCTGTAAAACACCCCATTTTTTAGCTACTGTGCTGTACATCTTGTGCCTTGGTTTTAATTGAATATTAAAACCAAGGTGGCCAGACAATGTGGTCTTTCAACTTTTCTTCCAGTTTATGATTTTTGATATTTTCCCTCCTTTCTGCTAATTTTTCAATTCCCAGTTAGTGGTTCTGAGGTACTATTTCATTATTGGTTTACTGGCTGCTAATCAGATAAAGATAGAAAATATAATTGGATCATGTAATTATTACTAAGTATTTTTTTAAAGATTTTTGGGGGGATATTACATAAGCCTGAATGTTTAATTGCACCACTTTGGAAAGCTCTTTTCATACATTTGCTGAATTAGAGACTAACCAAGGTAACTCCTTCAGAAAATACCATTATTTTTCCTGACTATGAAGTCGAAGGACCTTGTCCAAAGATGGACTTGACAAGTTATGAGAATGTACCTCTTATTCTGGTTCAGTCCTTGTCAGTTTCTGTAATAGACTTGTATTTTATCAGCAGCCCTCACATGATTTCTTTGTGAAAAATATTTTCTGTAGAGAAGAAAGTTTATCATTTGGAATGTTCGATGCAATTATATTGACATATGGTGATAATGGAATAAAGCATACGGGTTAAAGGTTGCAGGAACCATGGCTTGGCAATTAGCGATGTAAATGAAACATTCATTATCCATCATGCTGAGAAGTTGATGAACTGTACAGTAAATCTGAGCCCACAGTCAGGACTGAGATAAGTCATTTCAGACAATACAGTGGAGTATTTATGAGCACCAGGGACAATGTCTCAGATTCCTGTGATGGAGCTTTCTTTACCTATTAGTGTATGTTGGATAAAGACCTTAGAAAATCCAAACCACAACATACATCTGTGTGTATGAGATTCTAAAACTTTCTCTTAAAATGAAGCATTTCGAGAGCCAAAGTAACTAGATGTTGACAGTTGATTTTTCCCATAAAGATCCATTTCATTAAAAAGATGTATGGTAGGTTATTTGTCTTGAAGAAGAGCTTTGATGTATTTCAAAATGGTACCTTGATTTTGGAAGAAAATCTCAGTCTTTCCCCAAAGAATCTTAATCCTGAAGGTTTATGTAGAAGTAACTGCTATTTTCCAATTCTCTACCAGATGACTTAATGGAACATTAAGATACTTCAAAAAAAATGTCTAAGCTTTTTCCTTTGCCTATTTAATGATCTTGTGCACATTCTAGAATGTTTCCTGTGAACGTGAGTATTGCCCACCCAGAAAATCTGAATGTACATTGATTTTATATTTTATTGAAATGTCAAGTTTTTAAAAAATTTTAATCATTTAAAAGAGTGTCTTCAAAAGTGAGAAAGAATCATTGGAGAACTATTGAAACTTTATTTATTTACGGTAATTCTTGATGGTGTTGGAAAACCCAGAAAGTCAGCTGGAAAGGAAATGTTGTACGGCCATGGTGCTCAGCCTTTGCCCAGAGCCAGAAACACTGGTTAAGAGTTCAATTGTTTGAGGCTCAAGAGAGGACAAATCAGGCCATGTCACAGCTGTGAAAGCTCGTGATCATAATAGTAACATCTGACATTTCTTAGATTTGATTTTATGCCATTTCTTAGTTCTACACCCATACATGCTAAGCCACTTGCTATTCTAACACATAAAATACATGACTCGATTCATCCTCCTAATAACCCAATGAAGTAAATCATATTATTATCTCATTCTGTGGACGAGGATCCTGAGGCTCAGAGGTAAGAAATGATCACCCAATCATCCAAGTTCACACAGCTGGTAAACATCTGGCTGAGCCTCACACCCAGCCCTGTGCAATCCCAAAGCCCCATCAAACCACTTTGCTACTGAGGTTTCCCCAGGCTGATCTCCTCCACCAACAACCATCTGATTGTTCCAGTTTCATATCAGTTTGAGGGCACTCTTCTCTTCATCATTGGGCACCCAGGGCCTTCCAGTTTTCGAGCATCTTCCCCCACCAAACCAGAAGCAATGAACCTTTAGGACCTTAAGAGGAAGTCATCATGCCAATGAGTTAAGTTGTTGAATTTGTTGGCCCTTGCCTTTCTATGGGGGTGAAAGGCTGCATTTCTGCCTTAGGAGAATGCCGGCTCTCTCTAGAAGAGGTTGGATTAGGTCAGGCCTCTGTTCAAAAATGCCAGTGGCTTTGGTCCTCAGCCTTGCCACACCTAGGAAACCTGAAAACATAATCCCAAGCCTACCTCCAGAGATTCTGATTCAATCAGTCCAGGCTTGAGCCCAGCTTTAAGAAGCTCCTCAGGGTGATTGTAATTGTGACTGGGGTTAAGAACCCCTGGATGCAGGTGTATGTCTGGTCCCCTCTAAACCCTTCTACTATGACCTCCTCCCACCCCACCTCCATTCCTCCCACCCTAGCTGCCTACTCTGTTACAGACACCCCGACTCCTTTGCTATTCCTGGAACATGACGAGAATGCATTTGCCTCAGGGACTTTGCACCTGCTGTTCCCCTTTGACTGAACACAGGTATCTGCAGCGTTAACTCCCTGAACTATCTTCAGTTTTCTGCCCAAATGTCACCTAAACAGTGAGTGCTTTCCTGACCACCTTTTATAAACCAATATTCTCCTTCCTCCTGATATTCTTTATCTACTTTATAGATTTTGATAACCTATAACCAATTAATCTATAGATTATAATCAATAATCTAGCAACTACTTTGTCTTGGCATTACCCCTATCACAGCTGATGTATGATTGCATTGACTTGCTTTTGCACATGTATCTCCCCAAAGTTGAAATGTAAGTTTCATAAGGGCAAGGGTTACCCTCTTTTCACTGGCATGTATCCACGTCTAACAGAATGCATTGCACACAGAAGGAGTACAAAAATATTTATTGAATTGAATACATGAATAGATTTGGAAAGGAGTGAAAGAGGCCCTGTACCTGCAATTCATTTCTTAGTCAGCAAACAGTACTGAGTGCCTCCATGTGCTGGGCTCAGAGCTCCGCACTGCGGACTCCATTTCCCAGTGCCTGGCGTGCAAGGCACAGGTGGAGGTGCCGGTGAACGCTCTTGCCTACTCCATCGGCCCTGTACATTTTTCTGCCTTCCCGCCATGCCTGTGCTCATCACACGCTCCCTCGGTAGACCCTCCCTTCCCCCACTGCCAGGAGCAGGCTGGTGTGAAAAAACCTCTCTACTAGAACTGAGGTTTGACATCTCTCCCACTTCCCAGGGGATCGCTCTGTACTTTGCCATTGGGCAGGGAAGAAAAAGAAGGACCTTACGGGAAGCCAGCTGGGTGGCTGGACAGTGGCGGTCGAGTTTGGTGGGAGCCCGACCCGAGAGGAATAGTCTCAGTGCCGGGAATCTCGGCTGGGTGGAAGAAAGATCCAGGTCCCGCTTCTGTGTGTGATAGCAGTGAGAAGGGGACTTCAAGGGAAGGCTTAATACTTCTTTAAACATACAAAACACTGCTTTATAAAGTGGAGGAGTTGCTCCAGGAGCCAAAACCAGGCCCCGCAGTGGACAAAGTCTCTGAATCACAGGTTTTCACTCAGCTTTTGGAAGGCCGTGTGCACTGTTAGAACAATATGACATGTGACTCATTATGCTGGCTCCCTTGTGAGGAAGTGGGATCTCTCGAAAGGAAGGGTAGATAAGCTTCCCATAGATTCACCGTGTAATATAATATATTTCAGTGTTAGCTGAGAAATAACCCTGTATGTCACTAAAGTCTTAACATCTTTAAAATGCTTTAAATCACTGATTAACAAGACAAGAGAAAAAAAATCCATGAACCTTACGGAGGGAGGTATTTTCCAGTTCTGGAGATATTTATGAAGAGGAAAATAAAAATTTGCCTTGCTGGTTAAAACTAACATCACTTTTCTGACTCCTAGACATTTCCTGTAACCCTGGTGTGATAGTGTTGTAGTTGTGGGTGCTGTGGGCTGTCGGCTGCATTTGATTACAACACTGAATTGTATTCAGTCACCACAGTGTGTTGATTGTTCAGAGGGTCCTCAGTCCATCACTAAAACAAAATCAGATGGAACGATGACCAGAAACACACACACCCCGGCCATTCTGGGGGGGAGTCAGGACTAAACTGCTAGAAGCTCGGAAATGAGTGCCAGGGAGTCCATTCCGATTGCTTACACCAGCATGCTCCTTATAAAGCAGCCTGCACATTTCCCTGAGCCACCAATTTATTTGTATTTACCGAATTATTAATTTTTTTTCTCATGAGCTGATTACTCTGGGCAACTGGAAGCTGTTTTGCGTAGTTATGAAGAAGGGTTGTTTAGAAGTGACGTCCGTCCTTATTTCTCTTCCTAAACCTGGTACATGGAAAGCCGATTTTCATTTTTTGAAAGGAAATAAAATGCTGTAGAATTCGGGATGTTCCTTAAGAGTGGAAATAATAGGGCTGTGGGAGTAATGAGAGTCACGGTGAACGGCGGGACCTGGTGCTGGGCCAGGAGAGTGTGTCAGAGACGCGCTCGTCACTGGCTGCAGACCAGGTGAGCAGTCCCTGCCTGGCGTTTCTACATCTCCCAGAAGATGTAAGATCTGGGGGATTTGGCAGAAATGAGATGATATAAAACCAACTTTATACCCAAGAAAACTTAAGAATTCTGGGACAAATGTCCAGAGATAATAGTCCTTGCATACCTGAAATGTGGGTAAAGAGGAACCCGCATAAAAGAGGAACATGATTTTTAAAGGGCAAAGCACGAAAGGTCCACTGATGGGGCTGTTCCTCTTCATCGCTGCAACAAGATGCGTTCACCCGGATGTTTTCAAGTACAGACGCAACACCATCAGACTTCTGTTCTCTGGTCTCTCACACAGATGGTTAGTGAGCAAGGCTGTTTTTCCCCTCGTAAACTTAATTTTCTTTCTAACCTACTCAGCTGTTTGGCAAGTGACAGGAGACTTCTTCTTCCTCTTTGGGACTGAAGTATTGTTTTTTTAATTCGTGGAGTGATCACAGTGTTCCAAGAACTTTGTATAAACTGTTTCTGTTTCTTACAACCTCTCTGCAGAGTAGACATCAGTCAGTACCCATTTTACACACAAGGAAATTGAGGCTCAGGGACTAATATTCTTCTGTCCCTAAAATCTGTACTATCTTTACTATCCAAAGGTGCTAGGTCTTACCTGGAGCCTCCATTTTTAATTCCTTTAAAATTTTAATTTCTCTCTGGTTTAGAGAAGTGAAACTGTTCCTTTTCCTGTGCTCTGCCCGTGTTTCAAATAAATAATCAAGTTGTTATTTGAAACAATCCAATTAAATTTAAAAATACCTGTCTTTTTCTAGCTCTGCAGGCTTAAAATAGATTTGCTGTTTTTTAAATAGTTATTTCATTTAGATTTCACTTGCCCCTTCTCCCTATAATTCCCACCTCTCTACTGGCTTTATTCCATCAATTACTTTCTACCTTCTGACTGTGGGGTTATTTTTACTAAAATTAATTAACACATGGGGTTTCCTAAGTAACTATCTTTGTTGTTAAATTCTCTTTACCGACTATAACATGGGAACAGGCAAGAAATGATTCTGACATTATTATTGCACATATTTTGGTGTGACAATTAGAAAGCCAGATACCATGAATAAAAAATAGTTTGTCCAACATAAATCACCTTTTCTTCCATTTTTTCATTCTAGTATCCGTCCAGGGTTTACAAAGATTTCTACTTTTTCAGTGGAAAAGGTTTGGGGGTACTGTGCACTCTCTATTTAATTCCTTCTCAATCAGTGCATATGTTAATTCGAAGTTTTCCCTTGAGCTGGATGAATTCAAGCAGCGGCAACTAAAGACCGCTTTGGTAAAGTAAAATTAGTTGGGAAGTAAGTCTGTGCCTAAAGTAACAGAAAGTAGGGGGAGGTGGTGGGGTCTCAGGTAACAAATTCCAGTGTAAGAAATTGATTTGATTTTTTGTTTCTTAATATAAATTATCCTTCTTCACAGATGGAAAGGTTTTAGAAAAATACAAAAATTTCCAGTTAATGGCGAAGAGCAAACAGTGACTTGGCTGTGCTTCCCACCTTTTGGTAAAGCCACTTAGTTTTTGAAATCTGCATGTGGCTGCCTATCACTAATTTACGTCATCGAAAGCTGCAGTTGGCCTTCCCTGGGGGGGAAACTAGCAAAGTCACAGAGGCTGTCTCTGAGTTTCTTCTGGAGTTTGCTAGGGGTGGAGGACAATCAGCTCCCCGAGTTTCAAGACTGTGTATGAACTGTAACAAGTGATTGGATAGTCTCAACCCATGTCTTGCTGTGGTCGCAACGGCCCAAAATGACTATTGTAATTTTTTAAATTTATTTTTATTTTTATTTTAGCGAGATGGGAAAGGAGGGAGAACGTGAAGGAGAGAAACACTGATGTGGGAGAGAAACATCAATTGGTTGCCTTCTGCCCCACCAGGGACAGAGCACAGAGCCAGCAACCTGGGCAAGCGCCCTGACCCGGAATTGGACTGGTGACATTCGGAATTACAGGACCACGCCCAGTCAATAGAGCCACCCTGGCCAGGGTGACTACTGTAATTTTAAAAAACAAATGAAATATTTTTGACAAAATACTTGTGGATATTGAACTAAAAAGCCAGTCTCTTGGAGAGCCTCTCCATACCTGTAATTAAGAATGTCTGGCCCTGGAAGGTATGGCTCAGTGGATTGAGTGTTGGCCTGCAAACCAAAGGGTCACTGGTTTGATTCCCCATCAGGACACAGGCCTGGCTTGCAGGCCAGGTCTCTAGTAGGGGGTGTGTGAGAGGCAACCACACATTGATGTTCCTCTCCCTTTCTTTCTCTCACCCTTCCCCTCTGTCTAAAAATAAATAAATAAAGTCTTTAAAAAAATTTTAAAAAGAGAATGTCTGTTGTACTGGGCACAGACCTCTGCACACAGAGAAATGTGCATTTTGGCACCAGGGAAGGGTAAAACAAGCAAACAACAAACAAAAACCTGTTTTCCTTCAGCAGCCAGGAGCTGAAGGGAGGCCTTTCCCAGGAGACCCCGGCCTGAACCCGAAAGTGGAGTTCAAGGATTCACGGGTTCAAAGGCAGCTTGTGCACCATGCACTCTGTTTTCTTGCTTCTCGTGGCACACTTGCTGCAATGTTGCTTCGTACCTGGCATCAAGAGAGTGGAAGCATCTTAATGAACTCACTGCGTCCCATGCTGCTGGTGCAGTCCTTATCACAAAGTGAGTGTTCCTACTGCCTTTCAGTCAAGCTGCAATGGTTTTCCTTCCACACTCAGCACCTGGTCTGCAAAACACACCAGAGTGATCTGTGGGCTTTGTGGGCAGCACAAGGAACGTGGTGGTTTCTCCCTTCAACAAATGCTTAGAAATAAGTGGAATGCATTAGCAGATTCTCGGGTTGACGCTTCAGCTAAAATGACATTTAAATTTAGTTTCCTTGTTTTCTGGTCCTCACTGAATTTTTTGAAAACCAGACTGCTGAATGAACATATAGCAATTTTTTTAAGTTATGTAATTTACTATAAACTTTTGACGTATGCATTTTACAGCTACCCAGGACTGTTCGATGGCACCTGAGTACCATCCTCAAACACTGGATTTAAACGAACCACTCCCACTCTGACCCCACCGTAGTTCTCTTCATTGCACTTGATTGGAAAGGGGTGAGCAAGGGGATGGGAGTAAAATTACGACAAGCATCTCACAACCTCTCTCTGAGTTTGTTAAGAGATGAAGGAACATTTCTGGAATCTGTGTTTTCATGCAGAACTGAGCAGACTAACATTTTAAAGGTGAGCCCCCTCCAGGAAGCTCAAGCCAAGCAGACAAAACCTAGATTATTCGAATCGGTAGTCACTCTCCCCACATTTCTCCAGCCACCACTCCTACCTCTGTTACTTAGAGGTTCTCTGGGGATGGCTGGGGGTGACTTCTTCCTACATCACCACATTTTTCAATGAGATGATGCAGAGTATTGTCATTAAAGATGTGGAAACATGTTAAATCCTTCCAGGTCTCAAATGCAGCACTTTTTATGGGTGAAATAGAAGGGCAATAAATCACTTTACCAACAACACCAGTATGCGGACTTCTAAATTGGCTGAAGACCCTTGTTCCAATAATTCTTTTTGCTTAAAGTTATCAAACTTAAAAATGATTTTGGAATTTGTTCCAGATCTTCCAGGGGCGATTAATGTATGGTTAAGAAAAGATTTTAAAGCAGTTAAAGTTAAATTAATTGTTTTGAAGTCTTCTTTTAAATGTGATACACCCAAGTGTTTGACCACCCATGATACATAATATGTTACAGCTCCAAAGTAACATTATTTGAATCATAGTTTATGTCATTTTAAAATTGTACTTATAACCAATACAACAGAGATAATTCCATATAAAGCTGTAAACAATGTATAAAGATAGGGTAGATGGACACATACACAGCTATTTGGAGTTTATGGTTGTTTTTTTTTTTATTTTAATATTCTCAAGTTAAAAGTTGTTAAAAGAAGTATTTCTGAAATTATCTGGTGAAAATTGCATATTTTTTTCAAGGTTCTAGAGAGACTTCTGTTTCCAATGGAAATTCAGAGCCACCTAGTGACCAAAAACAAAATGTCTAAAACCTAAAACAAAACAATAACAACAAAACCTCCCAGTCAGTATCTGTCGTTTGACACGGGTCTTTGATGTCCAAGGGGAACATTCTATCCAGCTCGGGTCTACAAAGTGAGAGTCTCTACGACTTTAACAGAATAAGTCTTTGGTTCATTGGGGTTCCAGACTCCAAACATAGACTTGAGATGGTATACGTAATTCATTTTTGTGGGGTTTTAACACAAACACTACTTTATCTAATGGAATACTTGTGACCTACAAAAATATAAACTATATTCCTCCCAGACTGATATTTTCTTGCTTGACAATGTGGTCTAGTCTGGAGCAGTTTATATATTTTATTTCTCGAAAAAAAAAAGAAGAGGGGTGGGGGCCCTTACAGAAGATAGGGCCGATGGTGGGGGCAGAAGGAGGGTAAGAGGCGGTGCTAAGTTGCCCAACTGAGGCTTCCGATTCCTGTTGATTTTAGAGCATAAGGATTCGGGCAGTTCTACTCAATTTGGTTTGATTAAATTCAGTGAACCTCTGTTGCATCTTGACATGTACAAGTTTCTTGCTAGACACGAACATGGCACATCTGAGGTGTGTTTAGTGAGCCATGGTGCCCAGCGTTACTGAACTAGAGCAAGCCTGGGAGGCCATCGTAGGAGACGAGGGTGGAGGGGTAGGACATAGCCATGATGCGGAACACGGTGACACTGTGTGCTGTTTTGGGGGGACTTTTGACCAAAGTCCTGGTGAGATTTAGGAGGATCAATCTGGATGCCACATGCAGGGTAGAGTTGGAAGGAAGAGCAGTTAGGTTATTCTGACAGTTTGGGATGGAAGTCATAAGCATACGAACTAGAATTGTCAAAGTCAGAAGGGAAACGGTGGTTGGACAGAAGAAGAATCTTTGGGTGTTATAAAGGGTGACTCCAAAATTTCTGCCCGAGATGATGAAGAAAGAAAACTGATACCAGTAGCAGAAGCAAGGACCCCAGGGAAGTAGCGAGTGTGTCACAGAGGACTGTGAGTTTGTCCTGGATGCCCGTTTGCTCCTGCGGAAGGTTGTACGGAGGGCCTGCAGGGTGCGGGTGCCCAGGCTGCAGCCCCATTGACAGGCTCCAACTCGGGAAGTGGGAGCCAGCTCCACTGCTACGCCAAGGGGCCAATGAGATTCAAATGGCAAGCTCTTTGCTAAGTAAATCACCTTATTTTAATGAATTTATTTAAAGTCCATAACAACTTTGAGAGGTAATTATTATTGTGTTCATTGTACCAAGGAGGCCACTGAAAGGCAAAGGGATGCAACGCTGAGTTCTCAGTCACCTAAGACTCTGACAGAGACAGGCTGCACAGGCCGTTTCCATGAGTCTCCCACAGCGGTCCCCAGGGCAGAAGCCCAGAGGAAGAGGTGAGCAGGCAAGGTCTCTTCGCGGAGAACTCGACCCTTATCCCGTATCTACCTACTCAGCTCTGTGACCGCTAGCTAGGGGCTTGTTTCTTCCATCCAGAGTCTGCTTCTCCAGCCTTGTCCTGTACGGGAGCACAGCAAGCCTTACAGTTCTTGCCACTTTTTGCCACCTTCAGATCTGCTCTGAGCGCTTTTAGGCTTCATTGCCTGGACCAGGCTCCTCATCAAGTGTGACCATGGTCAGAGCCTTGGCCTTGAGTTGCCAGTCATTTGCTCTCTGTCATTTTTTTTTTTTTCTGGACAAATCATAGAAACTCCTTAGAGCCTCAGCTTTCTCATTGTATAGGGGGAGAAATGCTAACTGCCCATTAGGATGGTGAGGGTTAAGTGAGATAATGTAGATGAACACTTGTGGATTATAACTTTCTGTGAAGTGTAAGATACCTGCCTCAGTCCAAACACCCTGCCTGACTCAACAGAGCAATCATTTCTTCTTGTTACTCCTCCTTGATTCTGCTCAACTCTGCAGCACTAATCCAGGAGACCCCACCCCAACCCAGCATCTGCCAATACTGAGATTTCTGTGTGCAGAGCCCTCTGAAACCAAACTGACAGTAGCTGGACCAGATGGAGCGTTCAGGCCCACTCCTTAGTTTCATCAAGCCTGCATTTAACTAAGTTCTATACAATTTGCCCCAAAAGTCTTAGTATAGTGTTATTCATTATTAGTGTCAAGTATAAATGCTATCAATTCACCAAGAACCACATTTGGAACTGTAATTATTTTCATTTCCTTTACACTTATTTAGTTTTGTAAGTGTTGAATAATTTTGAAACTTTATATTTTCTTTTTAATCTTCTGATTGAAGAAAGCAAACAATAACTAGAAGAAAAATTATAATAAAAAACTTCTCCAAATTTACAAAACTAAATAAAAGGAATGAAAATAATAACTTTCAAATGATGAATTGTGAATTTTTTAAAACGTGTACTTCTGAAGTCATTAAAGTTTAAAAACTGCACTAAGGCTTTTGGGATATATTACATTGATAAAGTAATGCCATTTTTCTTGCGTTTTCTTAGTGTGTGGTCACAGCACCAAAATCCCTTGGGGTGCTTGTTAAAATATGAATTCCTAGGCCTCACATCTCTGGGATGGGGGCCAGCGATCCGTCCACGTTCTTTCTAAGTGTGTTCCTTACGTGAATTTTTGTGAACCCATGAACCAGTGTTGATTTGTAATGCTGTAATTTCTTGACCACTCCACAAAAAGAAAGAGTTCAGCTCCCATTAATAAATGCTCCCTCACCTCACTTATTATCACATTTATTGCCAGGTGAGCCCCTCACTTTGGCAATGATTTATAGTCATTCTCTAATATTAGACATCTCCAACAGAAAAACTGAGTGGTTTATAGATCCCTTTGTTTAAAAATTTTGGTCTCAATTCTAGTTTAGGCCCACTTCTCATTTACAGGAGAGTAAAAGCAGTTTTTAGCAACTCACATGACTCAGAATGTAGCCAAGCCATCAATTAATTCTTCTCTTTGAATTTACCAGTTGACAGTATTTATTCTGGTGGTAGTTAGTACATCTAAATATTAATTAATTAATCAAGCTTGTAATATTCACTGCTGGTTTCCTTGAATGAGGTGGGAGTGGGTCAAATCTGCAGACCTTTCAGAGTCTCCAAATACAAATAAAGTAGCATTTGTTTGTAGGTGGAACCAAATGATTATAAATGAATGGTGGGCCATCTCCTGGGATTGGACACAAAGGTCCTGTCAACGGAGAATTGGATCAACAAACAGCTGTTGGGAAAATACTATTATGTTGTAATAGCTGCTATTAAAATCCATTAGCAATCTTGATGGCCTGTTTGAATTTGATGCATCATTTGCTCTGAATAGCATTTCTTCCTAAAATTTTGTGGCAGAATTTATGCAGATTGATAGGGAGTAGCAGTGACATTCTGGGAGATTAACACCAATTATACACTTTGCATACATTGGCTAATCCAGCCCTGAGAAGTGCTGTAAATACTACAGTTTAAGTGTCACTGGTTGGGGATAGGAGACGGTGTAGGGCATCAAGGCCCTCCCCCCACCCAGGGCCTTCTCACACTTAGTGTGAAACATCCATTTTGTCTCTAGACAATATTTGCACGGTATAAGTGGGTCCCCTATTTCCCACTTTTTAATAACCCAGCTTTTCCTCAACCTAGTACCTTTTCCAGACTCTAGGGAGGCCTCCAGGGAGGACACAGTGCCCCTGGGATACAAGCTTGGCCGAAAAGATTAGATAGCTAATGAGATTTTGAAAAACGCATGTGTTGGCAAAGAGAATGCAGCTGTTGGGATGGTGCAGGCAGCACTCCACGCAGCCTCCGGGAAGAATGGGGCAGTAGCGCCATCTGGCTGGCAAACAAAGCAAAACGCTTCCAGGGGGTTTATTAATCCAAAGAGGAGAGGGGTCAGGGCTGGGCTGTGCCAAGCTCACAGTTCCCGTGTCCTGCGTGATGAAGGAGAGGTTTCACGCAGATTGGAAGAGATATCTGAACAATATTTCATATATGTGTTGGGTGAGTGAAAATGTAATGTTAAGTCTCGAAAAAGCAGTTCTTTTTGACACATGCGCTTACCAGACAACTATCTGCTGGGAGGTTTTAAGATTTTCACCAAAATGGCTCTGTAAAGAGATGCATTTTTAACAAGACTTCAGCCAACTGTAATTTAAAATTATAATTTTTAAAAAGAAAAAACAAAGAAGACTGCGGTGTTTGAATGCCCGTTCAAGTGGAAGAAGCAAGGTGTGGGAGGATGGAAGGGTTTCCTGGGCCACCTTCCCCGGTGAAGGGGCAGGACCGCGGCCTCAAGCCTTAGGCAGGCCCCTTATCACATTTTCCTTTAGACGCTCATATAACTCTTACTGAAATTGTATTTGTCGATATTCTGTATGAAGACAGGAAAACATTAATGTTAAATTCACTTAAAATTTTATATGATCAATGTTTTTAAGGTAGTTTTAGCTGGCTCTTACATGCACCTCAAGCTAGTTCCCTCCCAAATGTTGGAGTCTGGGGCTTTGAATCTTAGAATAAAACTTTTTGTTGACTGAGAGATTTAGTTTCTTTAAGGTAGGCAATACAGAAAATGGCAATTTTTAGAATCCTTTCTTTCTGTTCTTAAAGATTGAATTATTTTCTCAAAGACCCCTTTTACCCTACATTCCTTTAATATCTGCTCAAGTTATAGGTGAAATAGCCGCTGGCAGTTGTGGGGAAAATGGGGCAGGGGAGGGTGGGATTTTATGTTTTTTAATTAAATTGCATTGTGTGTGCAGCCTGTCATTCAAAGGTATTTTCTCAATTAGTTTGGGTTAAGGGACATGGAGTGATAAGAAGAGGATGCAACTCAGAGCTCCAGCTACTTCCGTAATTCCTTGTGTTGGGCTGAAAGGCTGCATTTAGGGTACGGGGTAGAGAGCCTTCCCAAGTTGTTAAAAAGTTTATGCTGTCATCTGGTTGATATTTAAAATATTATGGAGCTCTAAAAATTTTGTAACAGCTATTCTTTATTGAATGAGCACTTCTAGTCAATTCTACTATAGTAGTGATTTTGAAAATGTGAATTTATTGCAATGCAATCGATAACAATTTCAGCATAATGCAAATTTCCTGTTTGATTGTGCAAGGTTTTGTCTTTAAGATACACCAGGGAAACACAGAAAACAGCACTTACCTAACTGAGCCTTCTGGGAATATTCAAAACATACAACCCCTCCTCTCCCCACCCCCCTCAAATAGCTTCTAGCTACCTCAGTTCAGCGTGTGTTGAGAGCCACAGCCATTCATGTCTAGTGTGAGAACTTGCAGACCGACTTCAGATAACCCTCCTTCCATAACTTCACTGTAGCTCATGAGCTGCAGCCTTTCAATGCTTATTTCCAGAAGCAAATTTTAGGTCTTTTTCAAGGTGAATCGTGGTCTTTATTACAGTGTTTATTAACCACTTAGCACACATAAAACAGTGTGCTAAGTAGAAATGCTAACACCTTTTCTGTTGTGTTTATCTCTTGTTTTATGTATCACCTGTGAAGTTTTGTGGATTGTGCCCCATCCCTATTTGCCCGGGTGCCTCTGTGGTTTTTACTGTGTGATTTTGCGTGGGAAGTTTCTAGCAATGCATGCGCCACATTCTAGCAGAACGAACTGTACTGCATGGCCAGTTCTTCAGATATGTTACATTATTCTTAACAATGACTCAGTGAGGTAATTACTTTTTTTATCCTCATTTTACAGATGAGGAAACTGAGCTCAGAGAAGTTAAGTAAACGGTCCAAAATTATTATATGTTGACCAGCCCTGACTCATCTAGTCTGTCCTTGACATTGAAAATCTGGTTTCAGTCAAAGTGGGTGTTTTCTACTGTCTTGGTACATAGAGGTGAGAAAGTAGATGCAGTCACTGTTGACCATCAGTCTGCTGATAAACACTGTTTGGAACAGGATTCTGAAACCTCCACTCCTATTTCTTATTGCTCAGAGTCCTGCCCTTTGCTATCTACTCTTCTCGTTGCAAATGTTAACCCTGCTTTGCCACTGGGAAAATTTCTCTCCCCCTTCACATCTCATCTCAAACACCAGCTGGCTTCTATATTCCTTCCTCTCTGTTTCTCCAGGCAGGCTTCTATATTCCTTCCCCTCTGCTTGCAATGTTCTTGGTTCATATTTCCACAAGGTTGCTGTCCAAAATGCAGGTTTCCGTAAGCAGACTGCTCTCAGCTGCAATGTGATTTTGTAAGTTTGGTTTAATTACACCCTTCAGTAAGAAATGTGTATATGTGTTTAAAGATATGTGTATGTGTAAAACATATCCTTAAAAAGTAATACTTTCTTTAGGGTTAAGAGATAATTTAAATGTCTCATTAATAGATGATATTAAAAGCAACAGTTGTCTTCTCCTACTACAATTTTCAGAAGGAAGCCCAAAGGCTCCCTTCAAATATTTTCAAAGATTTGGCTACTCAGTCTTTTGTTTGTTAAAGTACAGACCTTGGACCCTGGAGTCAGCGTGCCTGACTCCAAATCCCAGATCCGTCCCTTTTAAACCAGGTGGTGTTGGGAACGTTATTTAACTCTTCTATATGTCAGTACTCTGCTTCTGTAGATGGGAATGATATAAATATCAACCTGAATCTGTTTAAGGGACTTATTTTGAATAATAAATAAATGAATATATGTAATATGCTCAGAGCCGTGCCTGCCATGTGGCAAGCGTTCAATATTCATTATTATTTTCAACATTCTATTCAGGAGATCCAAATCAAATAAGAAAAAATTGAAGATGACAATGTTGCCTCCATATAAGGACAAAGTTTTCTAATAGACCTATCCAAAAGTGGAATAAGCCACCTCAGATGGTCACCACTTTCCCATCAGTAGGTATGTTCAATCCCAGGTATTTTAACCACTTGTCAGAGTGAGGTCTCACAAATTTAATAACTGAGGGGTGATTGAACCAAATGGCCATTAGGGCCCATCTCAAACCTAATGTTCAACTCTGCTCTCATTTCATTTTTAAAATCATATGATTTTATGGAGAATATAACTAATCTACCTCTCTTGAAAAGAAGGAACTTTAATGGGTGCTCCCAAATGGTATCATGGGTTTTCTTGAGATGCAGATTTGATAGTTCTCTACATTTCAACTGAGTAGGAGAAAAGTTCACTGCTTTGAAAACGGGAACTAGTTTTCTGATTTGTAGAGTTTTATGAAGAATATGATCTGAATATCTGTACTTTCTGTCACAATAACTAACCATATCTATCTATCTATCTGTCTATCTATCTACCTATCTATTTTGGCTGGAGGGATCAGCAGGAATTTCTAGTAATATTTTCTATGAAAGATTTTCCCAAATGTGACAATTTGAACAAACCAAACAAACATTCTGCCACATTCCATTGTGGATGTGTCTGGTATGCTTCCCAAGAAGACACAAATGTTGAGTTCCTCTACTGCCTGTGCCAAAGGCAGAGGGGAATCTCAGGTATACAGAACAATAACTTAGTGAATCGACTGTGACAAATTATCCCTTACTCTTTAAAAGTGAAATCTAAAGTGCAAAATGTTTTTGTTTACTGTAACAAAATAAAAGCTGTGCAGGCATGGAATCCAGAAGAAACACTAACTTAAATATATTTTTAATTCCAGGCCGTTCCCATGACTCTAAATTTCAGTAACTTCTATGTTGAATATCGATGTTACTGACCTTACTCAGGTTTCTGTGTGTGTGTGTGTACCCTAGGGAATTGCTGCCATCTGTCAGTGAAGAATATCCACCATTCTTGCAAAGAACAGCTGTTTATATCCACCCAGAGTGCTTAGCGGGGTGTATGAGAAGAGGCCATTGGTGAGGCAAAAGGAAAGTTTAATTTTTCTATTATGCGTATCATGGGTTTAGATTTAGGTGGGCTAATGTGGGAGCCAAACAAAGCTTGGCAAGCTGATAGAGCAGGGACCTTCTGTTGACCGTTAATAATTTCTTTCCTTAAGTTTTATAGTTATGTCCTGCTACAGCTCAGAAAATAACAATAAAGTCCCCCCTACTTTTTTTTTGCATTTTGCAACAGAGACTCGATCTCAGTCCACACTCCCACAAGATATTCTTTGGGTATGCATTAGCAACTCCCAAGTTGTATTTTTAGACCTGGCCTTTAATTAATTTCTAAACGCATAAGGGTATCTTTTGAATGATAGTAAACAACTGTCTTGGTTCTCATATAAGCACCTGGAACTCACAAGGCAGATGCGAACTTGTCCCCTACTTTCTAATCCCATTGCAACTCACTCAGTTCAATACCCCATCTTGTTTTACCCAGGACTGGTTCATGGGCGCCTTTGTGCAAATTAGGGCAAGACCGCTTCCTTCTGTCCATAGTGCGCCACACCCAGTGCCTTTGTGAGTAGATCATGGAGTGGATCATGGCCTGGATCTGGACTGAATTTTAGCAACGCTCTACACCGGTGTTGGATACACCTCCTCAAAGCACAACCTGCAAGCAATGGCCCTGATGGAGAGACTGTTATGGGCCATCTGTGTGTAGCTGGTTTCCTGATCTTTTTTTTTTTTTTAATTAATTTTTTTGTTTAATTACAGTTATTTGCAGAGGTTTCCTGATCTTGAATACAAAAAAAAAATCAATCTCCAGTCTTCCCTTCACATTAAAAGGCAAATATATCACATCCTACTTTCTTTGATAATATCCTTCAGGGGCTCTCCCTACCTTTCCAGTTATAGTGAAACTTTCCTGTGCGGTATTTAGCTTCTAATCCTTGTACCAACTTGTATTGCCTCAAACTGAATTTTTCTCATTATCTTGGAAGAAGAAGGCCTTCCTGTTGATAGGAAATGTCTGAACTATGGCCAGAATTCCTGCTATGCGAGAAATGAAGAATATGGAGGGAGAAATATCTACTCTGGTCCTCTGCCCATTTTTAAATCAGATTACTGGGGGGGTTTGTTTTTTGATGTTGACTAGTATGAGCTCCTTCCATATTTTGGATATCAGCCCCTTACCGGCCATATCATTTGTGCATATCTTCTCCCATTCGGTAGGTTGTCTTTTTGTTTTGTTGGTTTCCTTCTTGCAGAAACTTTTTAGTCTGATATAGTCCCACCTGTTTATTTTTGCTCTCCGCCCCAAGTAATGAAAAGACATATCCAAAAGAAGGGTATGTAAGAAAAACAACAGAATTGTCTTCCAAGAGAAGAATTGCCTGAAGGAGAATTGTTGCGATCCTTAAGCAATGTTGCTTAAGGAATCCCTTCAAGGATTTCATTTCTTAAGGCGGACAGTTGTTTTTTCTTCCTCTTAGACAAGTTGTCTTTCCACGTCCAAGGCCCAATTCTGTTATAGAAGTCCACATGGTGAAGCAGCGGGAAGAGCTTTGGAGGTCAGCAGACCTCAGTTGGAACTGAGGCTCCTCCTCCGATGCCTGTGTGACATTAGCCAGTGGTTAGTCCCTTTTGACCCTCAGTCTCCTCACCTGTGAAATGGGGAGGATAATAGGATTGTTGCCAGAGCTGAATTAAAGGTAGATAAGTGTGTTTAAAGAATCTGGTACGCTTCCTAGCACATTGGAGACTCAGTAGACATTTACCTTTTGCATTAATTAGGACTTAGTTTTAAAGACAGAAAATAAATTTATTTAACAAAAAAAAAGTTAAGGTTTCACTGGCTCATATTACTAAGCCATGGACTGTCTTCCACATCTTAACTCTGCTTCTGTCTGGATCTATCCCACTCTCCCCTCTTGGGCAAGGGGTTGTTGTCTTCTGTAGGTACACTTGGGAAAATTTTGCTGTTAGAGAGGAGCTTCTCTCTCTAAGCTCAGAAGGATACTAACTGATGCTTGTAGAGACACATGTCCCTTCTATTTACCTCTTACCAGGTGTAGTGAGAGTAGGGTTTACTATGATTAACCCAGATTGGACCACCTGTCCATCCCTGCAGCCAGAGAGAGGGTTCTGTTAACAGAAGGAGAGAAAAGGCGCTGGAAGACAAAAGCAATAGGTACCTACTACTGTTTTCTCTCCTCTTTACTGGAAGGTAGAACTATTGACAAAAATCAGGACTCCATGAAGCAATGGCTGAATGGTCTTGTACAGCAACTTGTGCATGTGGGCAGGGAGGGTGGGGTGCAGGAGTCTGGGGCTTGACCTGAGACCTTCTCTTAGAGAATAGCCACTTCTAAGAGAAGCTGACCCAGCTGTGAAGAGCCTGCTAAAGAGGCTCATCAAAGCATGGAATGGTAGGCAGCACCTTCTGATCTGCTCTCTGCGAACAAGGTCCCAGATAAGAGCCGTATGGAGCCCTGGCAGGTGGGTAAGGCCTTAGGGAATGCTGGAGAGAGCTACAAGCTACATTGGGATGGGGTAGGATGGGACACAAGAGTCAGAGCTTCTTTCCCAAGGAGGATTAAACAGACAGGGGTTCATAGTAGGGGTAGAAGTAGGATAGGGAAGGGAAGAGAGAGATTATCCACCAGGTGAGGAGCATTGTCAGAGTTCAGAGGGCAATGTTAACTATGCCTTTGTAAACCAGATTAGCAGTCTTAGAAAGTTCATATTTAACCACACACCCCAAGGTCTGGAGTGGGGTGGGTCGGGGGACTGCTTATGTCCAAGTTCTGAGATGCCAGAGGTGTGATAAATGGCAGCTATGGAGAGTCATGCAAATGAGGAAGGAACTGCCCCACTCTTGGGGCAGACAAAACCCTTCACTATATACTCCCCCAGGTTCCTGGGCCCTTGCTGTCTAGCCCATCACCAGGGAGGCATCCTCCTGTTAATGGAAGTTTTCTGTGGTCCATCCTTTATTCTGGAAGGAATTTTCCCTAATCACTCAGCTAATGCTTTAACTTCAACCCCCTTTATTGTTTTGACCTTGGAATGTTTGGTTTGCCTAGTTTCAATCTTATAAGGATATTAGCCAACTGAATAAACAATTATAACACAGCCTCTGAACTTGGCATAGGAGACGCATCTGCAGATTTTTTTTCTTGTTTGGGTAGATAATGACTTGCGTTTTGTTCAGAAGGAACTGACTGTTTAACAAATGAGTTGCTGAAGGCGCCTCAGTCAACTCTCAGAACCAAGTGCTTATTAGTGCAGTTAGACAAACTTGAGCATCTGATCCAGACTCTCTACATTAGAAACCAAAAACAAACTCATAGCTCTTTTTTATTATTCTCTCATTTTCCCTTTATTGTATTTTTAAATTACAAAAATATACATGCTTGTTTTACTGAGAAAAATGGTATAAAATACATAAAGAAATACTACGTAAATTATCGTGCACTCCTATACCCTTAATTACCTTCCCCCAAGGTAACTAAAGTTAACAAATGCTGTGTTTACACAATCACATACAGACCTATATACAATATATGGAAATTATATATATATATATGGAATTATGGAATATGTAATTATATTGATGTTAACAAGATCATACTATATATATTATTCTGGAATTTTTTCTCTTGATAGTCTGTCAGATTAAGATCTATTATCTAACTCTGTCTTTTCGATGAAATGCTCTTCCTTTCCATAGTTGGATGGGACATGACTGTCCTTTTAGGGGAAGAGAAAGTCCCCATAGAGGGACAATCAGACTGTTTCCAACTTTTTGCCCCCGTAAGACAGTGCTGCATTAACTATCCTCATGCATATTTACTCACATAGCATTTCTTTTATTTTATAGAATAGTTTCTCAAAACAAATTGTTTGATTCATAAGTTACATTTATTTTTAATATTAATAGTGTCAGATTACTTCCCAAAATTTTGTTGTCTTCCACGCTCTAACCAGCTATAATGTATCTGAGGGGACAGTTTGCCTTTGTCTTTAGCAGCTCTCTGTTTTCTCTCCCTTAAACATTTTAGATGTCCGATAGTAAAAGTGGTATCTTGTTTGTGTTTAATTTGCATTCTTCTTAATATATATAAGAGGGAACCTTTTTTTATATGTTTGCTGACCATTTACCTCTTTCTTCTCTCAACTGCAAGTTTATTTCTTTTACCCCCTTCTCAATTGGGTCGTTTGCCTATTTTCTTACTGATTTTTTGGAAAAGTTATGTATGTTAGGGATTCATATTTGCCTGTCATAAATGCTACAGGTAACTTTTACGGCCCATCACTTATCTGTTGACTTTTTATGATATGTTCACACAGTATTTAAATTTTGTATGTCAAATAGGCAGTCTACATGGTCCTTGAGCTTTTTTGCCATTCTTAATAGGCTCTCCAAGTACAGGGTTATGTAGACAGTCTCCTTGATTTTCCTCAAACAGTTTACTATTTAACTTTTCCCACATTTCAATCTTTAATCTATCTGAAATTTAATTATAGCATTTTTCATTCAGGTGTATACCAATTATGTTAACACCATTTATTAGGCAAAATACTCATTTGCCACTGAGTTTGAAACATCACCCTTGTCATATATTAAATTCCTATATATGCTTTCTGGCCTCCGTATTCTGCTTCATGAATCTATTACTGGTGCTGTTAGCTGGCACCTATTCATGACACTTGTTTTGTTATATACTAAATATATTTTATGACATCTGGAGACATCACAATATAATGTCATTTAGAGAAGAATCACATGAAGAAAAAGTCTTGTGATATTTGAGAACTAAGACTGTTAGTATTTCTGATCTAAAAACTCAACTGATAAATAAATAAATACTACCTACAGCCACAAAGCATCTATAGACTATATTTTTATATGATTGGCAAACGTATTGTACTTAAGTGGAATCTTCTGGTTCATTCACATAAATAAGTTACGTTTGAAATGTTTATGAGTGTAACTGAGCCATTCAGTCTTGTTTAGAAATCTATTTTGAAATCTTAATGTGGTCCCAGCACTAGGAAGGGTTCATTTTGTATGGAGTTTAAACCTCACTAATTTAGAAAAATGCAGGAACATTCAATATAAATAAGTGAGGTGTGGATTAGGGATCATTTCTTATATAAAAATAAGTTTTCTAATATAAAGACTTGAATCAACCAACAGATACCTGATATTTAGAAGAAATTTGGATATCTACCTTAATCGCCAGTTAAGAGAGATTTCTAATAAAAAATAAAAATTTTAATTTAATTATAAAATGTTTAATGAAATGTAAAGATTATAAACTGTAAGTAAGTAAAACATTTCTCTTGCAGCATTTGGGAACAACTAAGTGTTTTCACTGAGAAAGCAAATGTAAATTTTGGACAGTCTACCATATGAATTAATTAATAAACTTTATATTAATGAGATTTTTCTTCGACATCTTCTGGCTCTGTTCTTTGAATCAACTCACATTGGTGGTCAACCAGATGACCTTTCAATGCCTAATTCTAAACTTATCTCAGCATATATTTGGAAAATGATCTCTGCCCTTTTCATTGAGCAATAAAATGAATATGAATTGAAATATTTCATATTTAACATTTTATTGAGATTTAGTCCAGGTCTATAATCCCTCATCTGTAACTCCAAAATCCAAAAAGCTCTGAAAAACTCTAGGATTTTTGAAAATCTTTAATAGCAACTCTGACCTGATCTGTACAGTGTTTGTCCCACAGTATACATTTTGCTGCATAAATATTTGCGTGTCTTAGGGGGGCTGACCTAGCATAATATTCACTATGTGTACCATATTCCCTTTCTCAAATAAAACCAATCCTGAATTGCAAAATATATCCTTGGCCACAGGGATCTCTGATAAGAAATTGTAGACCTATAGTTGAGAAAGGCTCAGTGGAGCTTTTGTTACCATAATTAACGATGGCATTAATATTAGTTTCGTCATTTATTGAGTACTTACTGACTACATAGGCACTGCTCTAAAGTGAGAGCTTGAGGCTGTAACTCTTCACAGTAAGACACTTAAAGACAGAGCTGTGTTGGATATAGTTGATATCCCAAGCAGGAACTCTTGCGTGTACTCTCATATCTTATGTATATTTGTCCACAAGATTTTTCTCTTACCTTTTGGGTCCCCGTTTCACTTCTGCACGTTGGTGTTCTGTGCAGAAAACAGGTTGTATATGAAGTCATACCTTAGCTTTCTATCTATAAGTATCCTAAACTCAAAGAGGTGGATGAGTTTGCTGTTGGTTCCTTGAGGCGCTTTGAATGAAATATCCTTTCATTACCCACTCATAATGTAGTTTGGGTGAGGTCCTTAAACCCCGAGCTCCTCTTTATCCCAGTGTCCTCACTTATAAAATGGACTCGGAAGCCAGCCGTACCCATTTCACAGGGTGGGTGGGCGGCTCTGATGAGCTCATAGACGTAAAGGGCTGTGAAAAGGAAAAAGCGGCCTATGACACATGATGATTTTGATGTCATCCTTCTAAAAAGCTCTTCACAAAGCGAAGTATATTGAATTCTAAAATTTGATGATCTACATTTCTTAAATGTTCAGAGCTCTAAACAGAGGTTCCCTAGAGTCAGCTCTCCAAGAGAAGGCAATGATGAAGCCTGGAGGACTCTGAGCATGCCCTGAAAAGCATTCCTCAACTCCCATGAATTTTTAGGCCAAACTTGTCACTCAGGACCCTGCCATCTTCAGAAAGTGTCAGTGAGCTGGCAGACTCGCAGTGGTTAAATCAATAGTTAATGATGTTCGTCATGTAATTTGAGCCTCTAGTTTGTTTATGCTAGACCAACTTTATCTATACTCCAAACAAATTATCTCTTATAATTACCAGCCCGAAGATAAATCTCTAAATGTTTTTCTGATGATAGTGCTGTGGTTGGCAGGTGTTAAAAGTGCCTCCCAGGGACAAAGATTGAAGATGAGCTTGTTCCCACAAATCCTTCAGGCAAGGATGTTGAGCTTTCTATCCTGCCATGTGCAAAGGAGCCTTGTATGGTGCCCTGTTAATGAAATCTAATAGGCAAAGGTCGTATATCTTTACAAAGAAAAATGCAAAGCTGGTATGTGATAAATGGGCTCCGTGGGGCTCAGTGGACGAGGTTTGGTGAGAAAACCCGTGTTTAAACAATTGGCTTGGTTTCTCTATAATGTTTATGCCTTAAATATCTCCTCATAGTGATTCTCCTCAGCTGGTAGAATGATGAAAATAAATACAAAAATGAGAAATCTATGTGTCTTTAGGCTTTGAACCAAAGTGACTGGCCATTCAATTTAATGTTGAACATTAACCACCAAGACAAAGAATTTGCATTGGAGTAAAGCTGTAGACCTTTAAAGAAATCATTTTTATAAATTACCTAATATTATTAATGTACTTTTAAATCTCACAAAGGAAGAAGTCTTAGTATCTCTATGCTTTGATTAGTACTATCAGAATACTAAAAAATGTATATAAATGTGAAATGTTTTACCCAAATTTTTGTGCTGTTTAGAAATAGACTAAAAATCAATATGCATTGAGCTAAAAGGCAAGAATAAGTTAAATCTGGAATTACAAAGAGTTAAATAAATCAGATATTATTGAATCGAATCACTGCTGGTTTTAGGAGAAGTTACCAGTTCATTTGCTGTAGTAGTACTGCTGAGCTAAGAGACAGTTCAATAAATCAACTCAAGCTTGATGGATTCTTCAATTCATTGAAATGAGTGCGTGGAAGAGAAAAGAAATCTCTTAGTATTCCCTCTTTGACAAAAGGGTATGCAAAGAGCCTGAATGGATGAATGGTTGATTAATTTTGCTAGAAATTTTCTTGACAGCAGGAAATGTGTTTTTGCATTACTCTGTTTGCCTGGGATTTATTTGGTAGAATATGAATTATTGCATGTAAATTTGTACCTGAGGCTATGTTGCTAAAATAGATAGCTCCTGGTGAGATTTCTGACTGTGGGACCTGTAATGGTTTTGTGTGGTCCCGCAGTCTGCACCCTTACAGGTTGCCCTGCAGCAGTGTGTATAGATGTCTGCTCTCCCCGATGTTAGCAGCAAAGTCAAGCACTGCCCAGGATTCAGTGCCGAGCTTGATGTAAGTGATCATCTGTGCCCCTTTCAAGAAAGGATGGGGCTGGAGGCAGCCAACTGCCAAAGGTTGGTAATTCCTAGACTCATCAACCTGGCAGTTTACTTATAGACTCTTACCTTTAAATAAGGAAGAGAAGGCACAAGGTGTGCCCTTGTGCTTCTGTTTACAGTAGGCCTACAAATGAGCATGTTTCTTAGTGTTATCTCAAGAAAAGGTACCTACACATGAAAAGACCAAGGCTGCTTTTGACAACAGCTAAACTTTGTTACAATAGAAATAGGGACAGTCTCTCTGCTTACTACGTCATACCTTTCTCTAAAGTACAATGCTGTGCCACACATGTGACCTCTCTAGGGTCATTATGGAGGGTAGGAAGGCTCACGGTGCTCAGAACCTCTACTGGGGAACTAGGTGATGCTATAATTGCTCATATGGGGTGGGCAAAAGTAGGCTTACAATTTTACATGTGGAAAACAATACAATAATTAATAAACAATAATATAAGATAAGCTCTGCGTTTCACATACAACTGTAAACTACTTTTGCCCACCCTGTATTGAGATCTCCTCTGCTGCCACATCCCAATGTTGGAATACTAGAAAGCCCAAGAATGAAGCCACTCATAAATTATTTAGTAACCTCCCGCTCATTTTTTTGTCCTTCAAGGATTTAACACCAGAACTTCCCTTTCTTTTAGGCACCAGACCAGAAATTATCTATAGCATAAAGCACATCGTATACCATTTGCCTAATTTTGTTTGCAGTATGTGTATGTTTGATGCATAGACCAACACCAAATGTCCCGAATGCCAACCACCATGGTGCTGACATTATCAACATTTCTGAAAAACAGTGCATAAAGAAATTCTCTTTTAAAAGTTTTGGAACACCCAAAGACACTCTGCTAAAGCATGAGCTTGCAAAGTAAATTTACCAACTATGCAAATTTGATTTATGGTATTTTCTCCTTAGATTACAATATGAGAATTATAAGTGGTTAAAAGGAAGACAATATTAAATTAAATAAGTTCCTTTCTTGTTCATATCAGATCTTGCACTTCACCTCAAGTGAGGAGAGATGGCATATACAACCATATGAGAGCAAAGCTCAGAACACGGGGGTTCCAGTTTCTGCTCCACTGTCAAATAACTATGTGTGACATTGGGAATATTCCTGAAGCTTCTTGAGCCTTAATTTTCTCATCTGTTAAATGGATACCATTAATTTTTTTATCTTACTACCAGCTGGAAAATTGGTAAACATCAATTAAGATTACTTTGATCATACATAGAAAAGCCAATATTACTCTATAGACATAAATTTTTACTTTCTCTCTGTGTCAGAACACTTTTTAGTTTATTCTTTTCATGTTAGCCTTTGTTCAATGATAGCTTCCTCGGCTGATACAACCTAACAAGTGATCCTAAAGTTTCCCATGGTCAGCCTTCCAGTGACTTCTGCTGTTTCCCTGTCCTTGGCTTCTCGGAATCCAGCTGGTAGGCTCCCCCAATTCTTTTGGTGTCTCATTGACTTAATTTTCAGCCATTATGAAGCTGTCCGCCAGCTATGAGTAATGAGGGGGAAAACACTAACTTCTTCGATTAAAAGGGGGGAGGGGATTCTGTTTCTAAAATGTAAAAAGTGATGACTTAAAAGAAAAGATTTTTTCTTGCAGCAGTTTCTGCTTCTACAAATGTCCGCTGGTATTATTATCATCGCTTAGTAGGTTTTCATAAGTTGTAGATTTGTCTCTCTATTCATTATTTCTTTAGTTGTGACACAAACTCCACTCAGATTTGCTGGATAAAAACAAGGGACTAATTGCTCTAGTAAATGATAGTCCTAGGTAGTTTCTGATATTCCTAGACTCCAAGTCAAATTATATCATCCAGGTTTGTCTCTTCTCTACACCTCTTGCCTCTGTATTTCTCAGAACTGGCTGCATTCTCAGGTAGCTCTCTCCGGGATTCCCCAGGATGGCCATGGGCAGCTCCAAACTTACATCACAGGATCTCAGAGGAACAGAGAGCCTCACAAAACTCCTATGAAGGCTCTGACTGGCCCATATCAGGTCACATTTTATTTCTGAATCCATTAGGTAGCCAGGTGGGTGGGAGATAGTTTGGCTGGCCTGAGTCATCTGTCACACCTAGCTTGTTTGGGGGTAAGAACAGCCCCCCATCAACCACATGAAATGAAGAGGACTCGTTCCAAAGGAAGGAGTGATGGACGGACAGCAACGCATGTGACTGTAACAAACCAAACTCTTCTTATTATAAACTGAGTATTGACTGTTTACAATATTCTAAGCATTGTGCTGTAGTTTTATAGGAACTGTCTCCTTTAATCTTCTCGATAAACTAAGTGGGTATTGTTATTTTCCCCATTTTAGATGCAGAAATCAAAGCTTAGAGACTAAATAACTTACCCAAAGTTGTGTGACTATAAATGACCTAGCTGAGAATCAAAGTGAATCTGCCTCATTTCAGAGCCAGGGGTCTTCGTTGCTTTATTATATTACCATCTTTTCTCATATTCAATATGAGAAATAATTCAGGGTCAATAATTTAAAAATGTAAACATTTTTATACCCTTATTACCTTCTCCTCTGTTCCTGATGGTCTCTAGCTTCAGAATACCTTTAATCTTAGAATTATTAAATCACAACTATCAGAACTTGAGAGGGTCTTACAAATAACTATCCCATCCCCCTCATTTTGATGCCAGGAAGGGAGGTCACCTGGAAACAGGGAAAAACCAACATATCTTTGGAGCCTAGACTGGACTTGCCATTTCATTCAATGGTACTGAACCTGAATCTCCTACCTAAAAGACCCTTAATGCATATTTTTCTTTAATAATCAAACTAGCTTTTAGATACCAGATTACGTAACATATTAATATCACCTGTTGTCGTGGGGATTTCGTCCCAGCCAAAACCCATGGGTGACCGTAACCGAATGCGTGTATGAATTTCATACCGAGACACGCAGGGAAAGAGAGACCGGGGCCACGTGGCTGATTCCTCCCATTTCTAGGAAAAAGCCCCCTGGCTTGTCCAGCCAGGGTTTTTATCAGGGGCATTAGCAATTTACATAGGATTGATTATACATGGGAGTAAGCAGAACAGGTAGGATTACTCATTTGCAGGGCATCAGGATGTAGATTCATGTCCGGTGGCAGACAGGACCAGATTAAAGTAATATGCAGGGCACAGCAAGCCAGAATTTTTTAAGATACACCTTTGCCAAATTCCTATTAGAGAATTCCTATTCCACAGACATGATCCGTACTTGCTCACACAGGAATCACACGGAGCTGTGCTCAAAACGTGTAAATTCTCAGGACTGCGTGTTTACACACATGTGGAAATCACTGCCACAACCTGTTCTTCAGAAAAAGAAAACCTAAAACTTTTTAGACACAAACCACTTTGAGAAAAAAATGACTTTGTGAATCGCAAAATTAATAACAACAAAAACCTTAAAAGAGCTAAATGATACTCATTATAGCTTGTGGTGCTGAGTAAGAAAACTATGAAGTTAACTATAGGACCTCTGATACTGTGAAGAGTTCATAGGATTGTCCTGAAACATTGTAGATGAAGCTTTCAATCACCTGAGGTGTCTCCTTACCCACTCAGGCTCTTAAAAAGCCTAAAGCAAGACTGGCAGGTTTATGATGATTCCAGAGGAACAGCACAGTCGAGGAACAAAGCTAGAGGCTTCTCGTTTGGAACAAGCGCTTTTGCTCGCCAGTGTCATCTCAGTCCTTAAATAGGTTGCTCTCTGGCTTTCAGATGTTGAGGCAGTGCAAGGGAGGCTGTGCTCAGTCACGCAGGAGGCAGAAAGCTCGCTTCCCATCCTCTCCCGAGGACTCCTGTCTGTGACACACTCGGTCATGGAGAAGAGCAGCCTCTCTCAACAGATAGAAAAATGACTCCACTGTCATCTTCCCAGCTAGCCAGCTGCCTAGCTCCTTTGACAGATTTTTTTAAATGGCAGAAATGGAGAAGAGATGCAGAAGTCCACATCTATCTCGAGAAGTATTTTTGTAGCGCTCTCTCCCCCTTGACAGCTGGGAGGGTAGGCAGAGTGCAGAAAGCTGTCCTGAAACCTCGTCTGACTTCTCACCGGGAGGTCAGCATTTAAATGTTAAAGTACCTGCAGCAGGTAGTTTGTCTGCTGTGTCAAATATCTGCCCTGAAATGTTAAGAAGTCTATTTTATCCAGATCTTAAGTAATGCTGGTGATGTTCAGTGTTGTCCATTGAAGAGCACATTCATTTAGATACATTTAGCACCTCGATGAGAAAATTCTTCTGAGAGCACAGAAGCCAGGGTGGCTGTGGTCTCTGCTCACGAACTAGTCTGAGACACAGCATCATCACAGCTAGAAGGCACCGTTCTAGAGCACGTGCTGCAGAGGGAGGCAAGGATGGAGCTTAAAGGAAGTACTATGGAAAGGAGGGAGCCTAGAGTGAGACGAACAGGATTTGGGAGGAGAGCAGGTGGAAGGACGGTGTTTTCCAAGCAAGGACATCCTCAGCGTATTCTAGATTTTCCATATTTGATGCAAAAAATGCATCTCTCAATTCAGAATGCTGTTCGCCCCCTGAGTATCTTAACTTGCAGATACATGTCTGGCATTTCTCTTCAGAAATTTCTGTTCAGTAGTCAGTGGTGGGGGTGAGATATCAGTGTGTGTTCAGCAGGGCTCTTTGAATAGGAGAAAATTTCTTTTTGTCCAAACTTGTAGCCACTTGGTGGGTATGTTGGCATTATTGGCGGCATTCTAGTCTGAGAGTGATAACAGAGCTGAGAATAATGGGGAAAGCAGGGATGTCAGTAAAGACAGACACACACGTGGGGGCTTTCTAAACCAGGAGACTTGGATAGGGGCCAGTGGTCACTGAAAGTCCACTTCTCCCTCTTTCAGCCCATATCAGGAGGAGCTGTGTGGAGGGACATGCCAGAAGCCAGGAGTAGGAAAGACAGGTGCTCCTAGAGCCTCCCTAAGGGACATCTCAAACCCTAGGGGAAAACCAGACACAAACTACGCAACCTAAGTTTGCACATTCTTAAGTGAGTTGGGCTTGCCAACACGAGACTGTGGAGAGCTGGGTTGCTTGTCTTTGTGGCTGTGCAAGAAGGAAGAAAGCTTCAGCAGTGGCCTGGTTCTAAAGTTAGGGTGAATGAAAGGCAATAAAAATAGAATAATTCAAAACTTGTGTCAACAATCAAGCCAAATATGTGTGTGCGGGGGAATCTTAGAGGTTCTAGAACAGGATTGACAAAGAGAAGCTTTCAGCTTCAGGTCACCCTTTTCCTCAGAGAATGCATCTAAGCACAATTTTTGATAACAGAAATGTGTGTATCAGAGCCCTTTAGAAGTCTGGATGTTTTAGGGGTGTCTGGGTACAGCCATACCTTGGAGATATTGTGGGTTCCATTCCAGACCAATGCAGTCAAGCAAATATCACAATAAAATGAGTCTTAATCTTTTTGCTGGTTGAGGTCTTGCCTTCAATTTGTAACTCAACATCTGGGAAGCACAATAAAGGGAGGTATGCCTGTATAATGGTTTGCCTTCTTTTCTACAAGTAAAGGAGATCTGCTTTGGTGACTAATAAAACGTCGTTGCAAACCATTGTTTCATTGCCATAGTCTCAGTTGGAAATCAGTTCCTCTTCATACTAGGATCTGCCCTGTTCTTAGATAAGTTCTATATTCTCTGGATTTCTCATTTTTCAAAAGAGAAAGATGTTAAGACTATTCAACATTTCCTTCTGGTCTCACTGTTAGTATGTTTTCAGAAGCCCTCAAGGTGAATCTGATGCAGCTAAAGTTTGAGGCCCATTGATTTACTGTGACCACACAGGAAGAGCAGAACCTGAAGAACTTGTTTCTCCAATTAATCTGGACCATTATACTGTCTGGCTAATTTGTCAGCCACTCTCTCTAAACCTGATCCTTCAATCAGAAACTATAAAGCTTACATAATTGAAACAATGGGCTGCAACAAAAGAATCTTATATAGAAAATGACTTTTTCCAATGTACATAAGGTAACAAGGTCATCTCTAAACTGTACTCAGGATGGATACTTTCTAATGGCCTAATTGGCAGATAAATGCTCTGTTACCATCCTTTTAGCTGTTGGTTCTGCTGCTGCTGTCACGAAGCTACCATGACTCTCTGAGTGACCCTGGACTAAGTGTTTTATAGATTATCTCATTTTATAAAGTAGGGAATTATGATCAAGTAACTTGCCTAAAGGTGCAGAGGGAACAGGGTTATGGGGATGAGATTTGAATCTCGGGCGGTCAGATTTCAAGTCTATGCTTTTAAGTACTTCATTTTATTAACACTCATTTGGAGGGAGTTATGGCTACTTTAAAAAAAATAAGATGTGAACATATATTTTTGGAATTTCATTTTCCCCAGTGACTATTTAAGTTCACTCAAGGATTAGTGAATGGAAACAAGAATCATTGATGCAGAAACTGTGCCTACACAGCATGAATTGAAAACATTTTTGTATCAATATGACCACTGTTCTTCACTTTAGCTGTACATTAGAATAATAGTTGGAACTCTCCGAAAAACATATGATGCCTCAGCCCCATCCTTAAGCCAGTTCAATAGAAATCTCATGGGGTGGGGTCAAAGTATATACATACCTTTCCATTTTCTTGGGTTAGTATTCTAAGGTACAGCCAGGGGTGAGAACTGGTGATATAGACATACAGGTTCAGACCACCGAGACTCAGAAATGGATTTTAAATTTTTCCATGTAACCTGTTATCAGTCAAGATGTGAACCATTCATTGATCACTTGCAGCGTCCAGGCATATTGCATTGCCCCCAGATATCTGCCATATTTTAGGGTTACCATAATGGAGTTAAAGTAAGTTTGCATGTTGTTTTCAGGAATGCTTAATATAAAGTTTGGTGTTTTAAAATGCCCCATTTACTTATAACTGACCTGGACTGATACAATTGTGTTTTTTTTTTAAATTACTTTGTTGTTGTTCAATTACAGTTGTCTGTATCCTCTCCCCTCACTCCCCCCCACCCCCATACAATTGTTTTAGACTAACAAAGCTCTGGAAAGTACCTAGTAGAACCTCACTTTCCTGAAACAGGAAGTAGATGTTTTAATAAAATCCTACCTCTTTCTGTTAAATAATTCATTTTTCTTTGTGTAAGAGAATAAAAATGCTGTTTAGAAGCATACTACTAGAAACTAAAAGACAATTGATGGAAATTTTAAATATTTTACCAGCTTAGAAAGAGGAAGTATTTGACCAGTTAGTACTAATTGGGTAAATGCTCCCCCTTCATGATTTTATTTTTTAGTTCTCCTATCTCTTAAGTCAGACAGAATTATGATATATCTTGCTTTATTTCATAATGTTGCTTAAAAAGTTGAATGTGATATGAATTATATTTTAGGTTTGCAAGACTCTCCTACTACCACTCTCTAAAGCAGAGGTTCTTAATCAGGGCTTCTTTGTCCCTCAGAAGACATTTGACAGTGTCTGGAGACACACTTGTTTTCACAGCCAGGGGGAGCAGTTTGCTACTGGAGTCCAGTGGGCTGAGGCCAGAGATGCACCCTGAACATCCTGCAATGCACAGAGCAGACCCCACAATAAAGAATTGCCCAGCCCAACGTGTCAATTATGCTGAGGTTGAGAAACTATGTTCTAAAGTTATTTCTTTTTACCTGTTATGAATTCCAACTTTTTTCTGTATTGAGCCTGCTTAAAGCCTTTTTATAAATAACTCTTGTATAAAATGATTATATATAAATACACATTATATTCAACTCCTGTTGTAGCAGAGTTCACTCAAATACTCTCCCTTGTAGGAAAGGCCTGTAGATTCTTTCTAATTTGTATTTAAAGCATTTGAATGTCTTATATGTATGAAGACAACAGCAATGAAAATTAGACATTTGTGGTGGAGATTTGAGCATCCGAAGACTTCAGGGGCCAGGCAGGGCATCCCACACATTGACCTGAAAGAATACAGAATTAAGCAGGCTTGGCCTTTTTATCCTGGCTTGACTAGATGGTACTATATACTTTTGATTGATTCAGCATGATTTTCATTTTTAAGCTAACACTTTTACAGATGTTTTGTTGTTCCTGTTTTTAATATCCTTCTTAATTTGTAACAAGTTGCCATTCAAATGAAAGTTAACCAAATTACTTCCCTGAGGTTATCTTTCCAAGCATCGTGTCTCTTCCAGGGCTGGGCTTTGTTGGCTGGGAATGAGATGGGAATTTGGGAAGTTGTATGATGTGTATGTGTAGGAGGAGTTAGGGTGTGTGTGCATTTGCATGTGTGCTCGCACATGTGTGTACATGTTAGTCCTTTGTGATTCATATCTAGGGCACACACCTATGGGTTTATCTGCTCTGCACCCCTCTTCTAGGAAATGGCTCTTACCCATCAGTCTTATAACTTGTGCTGTGTTTGTATTTTGTGGTCTTCCCAATCCACCTCAGTTGCTTGGTGCAGAATTCCTTCTCCAGGGTTCTCAAACTCAAGTCCAAGAAGGAGTGGGCTGCGACTAAAATGGAAAGGTCCACCCCGAAACTGCAGCCGCCCGTGCCTCCCACCACAGGCAGCAGAAGAATGAAAGCAAGAAAGAGGATGGAGAAGCCAGCACAGCCCTGGTGACCCCTGCCCTCCCTGCAGCTTGTCCCCAGTTCTTCCTTTGTTTCTTCAAGAGGCCCTTCTCCCCAGGCCCTTCTGACTCTCCTTCTCTTAAGCCAGCTTGAGTTAGTGTTCCTGTGACTTGCAACCAACAGAGTCATGACAGTGTCCTTACCTGAAAATGAATTCCCTCAGCTCCCTACACACAGATTTCTCCAAATGAAAATAAAACCACAAACCCCAGAGTGTATCTGTTTTCTGGAGGGGGTTTCTGGTAATTAGCTTCGATTGCAACAAATGGCACACACAGACTGTTGGCTCTGCGTGTGAGCTCCAAGATTGGTGTTTACCCTATTATATTCCAATTTAAGAATGTCATAAAGTTTATTAGTTAGCACATGGAAACTAGCAAGAACACATATGAATGTGAGAGTTGAGCGCTTTGATATATAGAATTTTTTAGACTTCAAAAGAATTACTTTCGTTGGGTCGATAGCAAAGGGGACACAGTCATAGTCCCCACTTAAACGTGGTGATAGTTGGGTATTTTTAGCAAATGACTTGTCAGCAGAAAGGCTTCATTAGACCCATCAGGATATCTGCCCATGAAGAACGAATCCCAAACTGTACTGGCAGTTTCCTTGAGCCAAAATGATGAAGCACCTCTGACAAGAGCCATATTGTGCTCCCCATGCGAGAAGCATGAGGAACAAAAGAGACAGTGTGATCTTCATTTGGTCAGGTTAATATTGACACAGCTTAGAGAAATCAGGAGTGTGCACGTGTGCATGAGCCGCAAGTGCTCTGGAGGCTTGACTGGTGGTTTTCATAAATCAGAAAGGGGCACCCAGAGAGGAAGGAAGGTCTCCTGCCTTCTTGAAATATTGCTCAAGCTAGATGATTTATTTTTACAAAGGAAAATAAATAAAGCAATAAGTCTTCAGGCTCATGGCTCAAAACAAGCCAAAAGGGATTTTTTAAAACAGTTCTACACAGTTATGGAAATAATTTATTAGTATTATTTGATAGGTTGAGTGTTGTCCAGGTTCAACCACTTCAAAAATAAAGCATGCCTAATGAGAGAATTTTCCGTTATGCATGAGTCCTAAGTTATTCATTCCCATATAAGAATCTGTATAAACATACATAAACAAAAATGGGGCCCTTAGGCAGAACAATGGTCTGGACTTTCTCTCACTGAGTCCTTAAATATATACTATACGGAAAAGTTTTGATGGTTGTGGGTCTGGCCTTAGATTAGTCTGAGCTACTTAATGAGATGATGACTTATTTATCTTGAATTGGTTGTGTACCTACCCATATGCAAGCATTCAATCTACTATTAACTAGTTCTGGGAGTCTGCTTAGGCCCACTCTTGTATGAAGTACGGTACATATAAGCATCTTTTCCAGGGCAACTCTCTATTGGTGTAACATTGGTTCTCTATGATGGAGATAGTGAGGATGAGGGAGGACTTCAAGACACTTAATTTCAGGCTGCTCTGAAACCAGCCCACTTCATTTCAAGAAGTCCTTAACTCAAGCCTGTGCTTGCAGATAAATTATCTCCCAATACATTCTTCCTCTGTGCCTCCGTCTCTTCATTAATGATATGGTTATAGGAGGTAATAGATATTTGTCCCATGACATGAAAACTGTGATGTTCAGTTTTCAGTAAACATGTGCTCTCTCTCCCCTTCTATTCTCGAGTTTCAGAACCCAAATGATGATCTTACAAAGGTGATTGCCTAAAAGACTCTTGTTTCTCCGCTAATACTTCTGACATGCTTGACCTAAATTGAAGCATCTGCAGATTGATACTTAATTTTGTCTCTGATAGTTGTGCTTTTACAAGAAGTCTTTGCTTGAAATGATGGTGATACTGTAGGCTTTTTCTATTAAAATGCCTACTCTCTCAGGATGAACAGTGACCTTGTTTGTCTCCCTAACTGGTTCCTTCGATCCTAATTCCTGGTTATCTTTGAGCTTTTGAACAGAAGGAAAGTAATGTTGGAAACATTCTTAGATGGTGAGATTTTTATATACTGAATGATAAAATGGGATTCTTCCTTTGTGTGTGTCTGAGCTATTGGAGCAAGAAACACCATGGTACATGAGAATGACTCTGGGTAACCAGTAATTATGCCAATTCTCCTGCTTTTTTTTCCATGTGTACATACATGTTCAACCTTTTAAAAGTACATATTACTGCAGGAATATCACAGCATTCTTTATAGCAGGTTCTTTGGGCAAGTTTTCAATTTTAGGTTTACACATATAAAAGTTAATGGTCATTTATATTTTATAGTATAGATGAGAAAGTAGGAATTGATCATAAAGCATGATAATAATGGATTATCAAAAATTTTAAGCAGCACATTATTGTTAGTACAAGTTAAAATCAAGGATGCGGCTTTCTTGTGTATAGCGAGAAGGGAGAATCAGTACTAACCAGAAGTAAATGAAGTAGCAAATAACTGTTTCTATTAAATTAAAAATGAAATTAGTCATATCTTTGCTGATGAAAAATTTCCCACTCAGGAATAACTTGGAGGTTAGAACATGGGCTCTGAAGTTAAACTAACCTGGGTTCGAGTCCTGGTTTCCACGTGTATGAACTGTGTGAAATCAGTAACCTCCCAAAGCCTTCATTTTCTCAGTGCGAAACAGAGAGGATCCCATCGGGTCATCTAAAGTTCAAATGAGGTGATGCAAAGCACTTAACAGAGTACTTAATGAAGAAGCAGTGCTGTATCCAATTATCCTGGGCAATATACTATTGGTTTAAATGAGAATTATAGTGATATGTATATGTGTTACATATTTATGTATTGTATTCATTTTAATTCTAACAAGATCTTTTCACAAAAAGGCTTTTTCTTTAGTTATAAAGAATGAGAACAGCCCTGGCTGGTATAGCTCAGTGGATTGAGCTTGGGCTGCAAACCAAAGGGTCACTGGTTCGATTCCCAGTCAGGGCACATGCCTGGGTTGCAGGCCAGGTCCCCAGTGAGGGCCATGTGAGAGGCAACCACACATTGATGCTTCTCTCCATCTCTTTCTCCCTCCCTTCCCCTCTGTCTAAAAATAAATGAATAAAAAATCTAAAAAAAAAAAATAGGCAAAAAAAAAAGAATGAGAACACATACCATCTGTATTTTCAAAATATGATATACAATACAGTTTTGATAGACTCAGTGGAGTTTGTACTACTAAAATGCCTTGACTAGCTTATAAAAATAAGAACAATAGAGTTTTTTTTAATAACGTCTGGTAAAAACATGGGAAATATCTTTGCTTACCAATTAAAGGGTGTACAAAAAAACAGAATAAATAAAATCTCTTAATTTATGCATTTTGTGTTCTCATAAATCATTTTCCTGTCAAAATTATCAGACTTTATTACTGCTGAATATTTTAAACATCATAATGAAATTTTGGTAGCATAAATCATAAAGCTTTCAGTTAGAACATTTGCGTACATACCTCAGCATTTTTCTTATATCTTGATTAAAATATAGTCTTCAGTCTAGAAACAAATCCATGCAGGGTATAAATGTCAAACTATCTTCTTAAATTTCGGTAACTCAGCAATTCATGCTGGCCACTGTGCTTACAAGGTAGTTACGGATTGTCAGACTGTGTTTCTAAGACTCACTGTACCCAGAAATGAAGCAGGACAAGCTTTTGTTTTAATTCTGGTAATGATTTTTATATTCAAGCACTTGCCTGCAAGAAGAGAAACATTTCAGACATCATAAATCTGGGAACAACTTGTCCAGGGCATTGGAAAATAATTTGTTTCATTTAGTAAAAACCTTACTCAACATACTTCATTTGTAATCTGTAAGAGAGACAACTGTTTCTTGGGTTATGCACGTGGCCCAGGATGCTGCATGGAAAGTTTTAGTATCAGGAGCAAACCCATGGAAGGTCACATGACACTAGGAGATGGAATGACAGAAATGGTGCAAAAGGCTCCATCCACATGATTTAGTTCAAGGACAAATCACTGCACATTTTTTGATGCTTTAAAATTTGATATATGTATAGTGAAAAATGGAAGCTCATTTGTTGAGTCTAACTTGGAATTAAAGATAAAGAATCCCTTGATGAAATAAACACTGCCTTACCCAGAGTTCCTATATGCTACATCATTTTTTAAATGAGTTGGCTTTATATATTACTTTGTGTAATTTCCTCTATCTTCTCACATCTAGAAATTTTGTGAATCACTTAAATGACTTAAAAATGTATGTGATTATTATTTGAAAGTTCACATATATTATCGGGGACACAAGGCAAGAAATTGTAATAGGAAAAAACAGTTCCCATACCAAGACATTGTAAAATACTTTCTATGAATCAGATTAATCCCATGAATCCTCGGAATGATCTTTGGATAGCTTAAGAATTGGGAAAGACACCTAGTGTTTATTGTCTATGATAAGCCAGGTACTAGCTTGGCTTTTTGATATATGTTCTTAATTCCTACAACAGTCCTATGAGGTGGGGTTTTACAAATGAGGAAAATTAAGGCCCCTGAAGGTGAAGTAACTCGCCTAAGTTATCCAGCTAGTGAATGGCAGAGCCAAGGGTCCAGCAGACTCCAAAGCTTTACTAGAAACCTTGGAGAGAGCATCCTAAAATAATAGAGAGATGCAGTCAGATTTCAAGGTGAGTAATATGATTAAATTATGACAACTTTAATATCACAGTATCTTAATATCTATATATACATATAAAAATGGGATTCTATTTTATATAATTATAGAAATTATTTTCCACTTAACACTTTCATGAGTGTTTTCTTATGTCATTAAGTATTCTTTGATAGCATGCTTTTTAATAGCAATATAATATTCTCTTGTGTGACTCTTCCATAGTTTATTTAGTCATATCTCTATTGTTGGACATTTAGGTTGATTCTAACTTTTAGTTACTAAAATAAGAACTCAGTAAATAGCATTTTCTGCAAACCTTCTTTTGTGTATTTGATTACTTATTTAGAATATATTTATCACAGTGTATGAGATACCCATTTAGAAATATTTACCAATAATAAGGAAAAAAGATGAAATATTTCCTTGTCAAAGGATTTCTTTGATTATCAATGATTTCAGATATTTATCGGCCATTTATATTTCAACTCTGAATTGCCTTTTATGATCTACAGCTATTATTCTATTACATGTTCACTTTTTCTCTTTGATACATAAAATTATATCTTGATATCTAAAATTATGTAATCTCAAGGACATTAAATCTTTCTCCTCCCATTTAAAAAAAAAACAGCAGTCAGACAGAGAAAGACAGTTAGCATATGGTTTCACTTATATGTGGAATCTAAAAAATAAAATAAATGAACAAACAAAATGAAACAGACTCATAGATGCAGAGAAGAGACTGATGGTTGTCACAGGGAAGGGAGTTGGGGGGCTGGGTGAAAAAAGGTGAAGGGACTAAGAAGTACAGATTGGTAGTTACAAAATAGTCACGGGGATGTAAAGTTCAGCATAGGGCAGGTAGTCGATAATACTGTAATAACTATGCACGGTGCCAGGTGGGCACTAGATTTATCAGGGAATCATTTCATAAGATACATAAATGTTTAACCACTATGCTGTACACCTGAAACTGATTTAATATTGAGTGTCAACTGTAATTGAAAAAAAATTAAAATTAAAACAGAAACAATAATAATTACTTTGGGAAACTTTTGAGTGGGTTTTAAGCAGGAGAGTCTTGATTCCATTCACATTTTTAAAAGCTCTCTGGGTGCTGTGTGGGGAACTGATCGCAGGGAGACAAGCACAGCTGCAGGGAGACCAGCTGGGGGTCTGCCACAGAAGTCCAGGCAGCAGATGATGGGGACTGTGGCTCTGACAGTAACAGAGATGGAGAAAAGCGAGAGGGATGTTTGGATTTGAGCTGTGTTTCAGAAGTGAAGTGAACAGGAAGTGCTGATGAGTGAGGAATGCAGAAAGAATTAAGAGTAATTCCTAGATTCTTCACTTGAGGAACTGAACAGATAGATGGTGGTGCCGTGTAATGATATGTAGAAAACTGGGGCAGAGGTAGGTTGTATTTTATTTGAAATGTTCATTAAACATTTGCCTGGAAATATCACATGGATAGACAAGGTTAGAGTTCAGGTGAAGGTAGATTTGGTAGAAACTGTCAGAGAGATGGTTTGAATGCCATGTAACTGGGGAGATCACCAGGGAGAATGTGGACATAAAGAAGAGAAAGGGTTTGGAAACGAAGTCTGGGGCAGTGAACACTTAGAGGTTAACTAAAGGAGAGAAACCAGCAAAGGTGACTGAGGAGGAGCCAATGAGATGGGAGAAAAACAAGGAGAATGTGCTGCCGAGAAAGTGAAGACATTTAGTGTTTGTTTCAAGAAGGAGGGAGGGCCAACCCTGTGGAATTCACTGGAGAAGTCAAAGAGAGTAAGAAGAGG
>PVJI01015680.1:0-40459 GCA_004026765.1 Micronycteris hirsuta
AATTCTTGTTTCTTCATTCTTTTCTGGTTGGATGTTTTTTTCTTTCTGCTGGTCCACTCCATTGATTTGAGTCCCAGTTTCCTTATCTCTATTGGTTCCCTGCAGATCTCTCCTCATTTGTTCAAGCAAGTTCGTTAATTTTTCATCGAATTCTGAAAGCATCCTTATTACAAGGGATTTGAACTGTGCATCTGATAGGCTGGCTATCTCTTGATCGGTTAGCTCTGGGGTTTTGATTTGTCCCTTTCTTTGGGCCATTTTTTTTTCCCCTTGGTGATCCTGTTACTGTAAGGGCGGCAGAGTCTTGGGGATCCCCTGTGCAGGGAAGTTCCCGGTAGTTGTGCTGGGATGTAGCCTGTGGGGGCGGGGCCTGAGTGCACAATGGCGCCTTCTCCGCTCTCCGCACCCACACCGCCTCCTGCAAGCACTTCGGGCCCCTCTGCGCTGGCTCCAGGGGTCGCTCCGGGGTAGGTGGACGGGCTGCACAGCTCCAATCCCCCGCGGGTCTCCCCAGCGCACTTTCCTGTGAGGCCAGGAGTTCCTCCGGCTGCGGACTCCACCCCCACCGGCGCTCTCACTCTGCGCCGATGGGTTGCGCACTGCTTTCTCTCCCGGTCCACCTGCCCGCGAATGTGGACCTGCCGAGTCCACCGGTCTCTCGGCCCTGCTGGGTCCGGATGAGCCGGGCGCAGACCGCGCTTCAGTCGGTCCCCGTCTGGGTGTGCTGCAGCCCCGCGGGGACCGCCCCTCCAACCGCGGACCTGCCATCTGCTCACCTGCTCGCCGCAGGGTCGCTGAGCGCTCTCCCTTCGCTCTGCACCTTCTGGCTCACCAGACTGGATGAATGTATCTTCTTTAATTCCTTGGTTGTCGAACTTCCTCTCAATACGATTTTCTGTCAGATCTGGCTGTGTTTGGATGTGTAGATTTCTGACTTTTTTCCTTGTTTGGTTGTGTGAGGCGGTACAGTGCATTCACCTATGCCGCCATCTTAGGAAGTCCCAAAAAAGGCAATTTCTGAATTAACGTTTTTATCATTGTAAGTGTGTATATTAAATGTACTTACTAAATGTTATATAGAAATTCTTGACTATTTCACCTATATCCCTAAAAGTTTACGTATTCAATTGTCAAAAACAAATCATAAACCCTTTGGGGGCCTTTCTTATTGGAAAAATTGGCAATCACTTTATAGTTGAACATATTCTCCTTATAACTAATAAGAGTTTTCATTAAAACACATCTAATTCAGTTTGAACAAATTAATTAATATATGTAATGTTAAATATATTTTAATTTTTCTCCAGGAATGAAAACATTCTGAACTGCTTGTTCCCAAAGCCTAATGCGATTTTTAAGCTGATTTGCTTTCCCTGGGCAGGAGGTGGCTCCCTTCATTTTGCCAAATGGGGCGAAAAGATTCCTGACTCAGTGGAAGGTATGTTAACTTTCACCACCATCTATGCAATTTACAAGGTCAGATCATACACACAGAGGAATTTGAAACATGGTAAAGATTTTCCATATTGGAAGGTAAATTATAATAGTCATTCAAGATTGCATTCTAGCCCTGGCTGGTGTGGCTCAGTTGGTTGGAGCGACATCCTGTAACTGAAAGGTTGTGAGTTCGATTCCTGGTCAGGGCACATACATAGGACGCAGGTTCTATCCCCAGTCAGGGTGCTGATCCCAGGTCCAGGTGCATAAGGGAGGCAACCCATCAATGTTTTTCTTTCACATTGATGTTTCTCTCGCTCCCTTCCTTTTTCTCTAAAAACAATGAAGAAATGTCATTGGGTGAGGATTTTAAAAAAAGATTGCATTCCAATAATATGACTTTTATAGTTCAAAAATAAGAAAGTTGGCTACCTTTATTCTGTTATTATTAGAGCTAGAAGAACTTTTTAGGAAATGGCATTCTAACCTGCACTTGTTTTTAATGTACTTACTGATATGGTTATATTGAATGTACCATCTGACAATCGTTTTCAATTTGTCCTGTCTGTGATTTGTTCCATTTTCCCTGTTGACTCCTTTTCTTTTGCATGAACGTAACATTAAAAAACATTTTCTGTGCACCTCCTCTATTGCCTTATTGATCATGTTTCTCTCTAATTGTTTTAGTGGTGGCTTCAGAATTCACAATATAAATCTTTTACTTATCACTGTCTGTCTTCAAATAACATTATTCTTGGTTAAACTTATTCCTAAGCATTTTATTGTTTTTGATGCTATTGTAAATGGAATTGGTTTCTTAATGTCTTTTTTGGATATACATTGTTAGTCTACAGAAACATGACTAATTTTTTACATTAATTTTGTATCTTGCAACTTTACTGAATTTGTTTATTAGTTCTAACTGTTTTTTGGTGGGTTCTGTAGGGCTTTCTCTGTATAAAATCATGTCATCTGCAAACAGAGACTTTTGTACTTCTTTCTTTCTGATTTCAATGCCTTTTATTTCTTTATCCTGCCTAATTGCTCTGGCTAGGACTCCAGTACTGTGTTGGGTAGAAGTGGTGAGAGGGGACATCCTTGTCTTGTTCCTGATCTTAGAAGAAAAGCTTTCGGCTTTTTACCATTGAGTGTGATGTTAGCTGTGGCCTTGTCATCTATGGCCTTTATTATGTTGAAGTATATTCTTCTGTATATACCGAATTTGTTGAGAGTCTTTATCATGAAAGGAAGTCACATGCTTTTGATTCATCTGTTGAGATGATCATATGATGTTTATCCTTTATTCTGTTACAGAGATATATCACATTTGCTGATTTGTGTACGTGGAACCACCATTGCAGCCCAGGGACAGACTCCCTTGGCCTGGTGTATGACCCTTTTAACATGCTGGTTCATGTAACATTTAAGAACCTTAAAATCCATGCTCCCATTCTCACACCTGTCCTTTTGCCATTACTGTCATACATTTTACTTTTACAGTAAATTTTTATTATTTTGGCTTTGAATAGTTATATTTTTATTTATTTATTTATTTTGGATTTTATTTATTTAAAAAAAGATAGGGGAAGGGAGGGAGAAATAGAGGGAGAAAAACATCAATGTGTGGTTGCTTCTCATACGCCCTCTACTGGGGACCTGGCCTGCAACCCAGGCATGTGCCCTGACTGGGAATCAACTAGCAACCCTTTCGTTCACAGGCCGGCACTCAATCCACTAAGCCACACCAGCCAGGGCTGAATAGTTATATTTTAAAATGTTTAAATGAGAAAAACATCTTTTTAAAAAATATATTTTATTGATTATGCTATTATGGTTGTCCCATTTCCCTCCCTTTATTCTTCTCCATCCTGCACACCCCCTCCCACCTGCATTCCCCCACTTTAGTTCGTGTCAGTGGGTCACACAGCTAAGTTCTTTGGCTTCTCCATTTCCTATACTGTTCTTAACCTCCCCCTGTCTGTTTTCTACCTACCGTTTATGCTACTTATTCCCTGTACCTTTTCCCCCTCTCTCCTCCCACTCCCCCACTGATAACCCTCCATGTGATCTCCATTTCTGTGGTTCTGTTCCTGTTCTAGTTGTTTGCTTAGTTTGTTTTTGTTTTAGGTTCGGTTGTTAATACCTGTGAGATTGTTGTCATTTTACTGTTCATATCTTTTATCTTCTTTTTCTTAGATAAGTCCCTTTAACATTTCATATAATAAAGGCTGGGTGATGATGAACTCCTCTAACTTGACCTTTTCTGGGAAGCACTTTCTCTGCCCTTCCATTCTAAATGATAGCTTTGCTGGATAGAGTATTCTTGGATATAGGTCCTTGCCTTTCATGACTTTGAATACTTCTTTCCAGCTCCTTCTTGCCTGCAAGGTTTCTTTTGAAAAATCAGCTGGAAATCTTATGGGATCTCCTTTGTAAGTAACTGTCTCCTTTTCTCTTGCTGCTTTTAAGATTCTCTTCTTATCTTTAATCTTGGTTAATAGAATTATGATGTGCCTTGGTGTGTGCTTCCTTGGGTCCAACTTCTTTGGGACTCTCTGAGCTTCCTGGACGTCCTGGAAGTCTATTTCCTTTGCCAGATTGGGAAAGTTCTCCTTCATTATTTGTTCAAATAAATTTTTAATTTCTTGCTCTTCCTCTTCTCCTTCTGGCACCCCTGTGGTTAGGATGTTGGAACATTTAAAGATGTCCTGGAGGTTCCTAAGCCTCTCCTCATTTTTTCGAACTCTTGTTTCTTCATTCTGTTCTGGTTGAATGTTTCTTTCTTCCTTTTGGTCCACACCATTGATTCGAGTCCTGGTTTCCTTCCTGTCTCTTTTGGTTCCCTGTACATTTTCCTTTACTTCATTTAGCGTAGCCTTCATTTTTTCCTTTAATTTGCGACCATATTCAACTAATTCTGTTAGCATACTGATTGCCAGTGTTTTGAACTGTACATATGATAGATTGGCTAGCTCTTCATTACTTAGTTGTATTTTTTCTGGAGCTTTGGTCTGTTCTTTTATTTGGGCCATTTTTTTGTCTCAGCGTGCCTTTTACGTAGTAAGGGGCAGAGCCTTAGGTGTTCACCAGGGCAGGGTACTGCACGTAGCTGCATTGTGATGCTGTATGTGGGGGAAGGGTCTGAGAAAGAACAATGCTGCCTACTCGATTCTCTGCTGGTTTTCAGTCACTTCCCCAGCTACCCACAATCAAATTGGGCCTGTCTGGTGCTGATTCCCAGTGGGTGGGCTTGTGTACATTCTAGGACCCTGTGGGTCTCTCCAACGAACTCTTCTGTGAGGCTGTGAGTTTCTCCCACTGCCACCTTAACCCCCACAGGTTTTTTCAGTCAGAGGTTTGAGGCTTTATTTCTTCACACTGGAACCCTGAGTTGTGTGGTCTGTCTTGCTCTCCAGTTGTCCACACGTAAATGTGGGACCACCCGCTCCACCAGCTGCCACCTCACTGGGTCCTCTGGCCACCGCATTGCCACACCTCCTCCCAGCCAGGCTGCCCATCTTCGCCCCTCCTATGGGTCTGGATGAGTGTTTCTTTTTTAACTCCTTGGTTGTTGGACTTCCATGCAGTTTGATTTTCTGGAAGTTCTGGTTGTTTTTTGTTTTTAAATTTGTTGTCCTTCTTTTGGTTGTGTGAGGAGGCACAGTGTGTATGTCTACCTATGCCTCCATCTTGGCCAGAAGTCCAGAAAAACATCTTTTATATTTATCCACATTTCTATAATTTTTAGCACTTTCTTCCTTTGTATAGTTTGAGTTTCTATCTGAAGTCATTTTCCTTCAGTTTGAAGGAAACATTTGCGTAGCATGTCTGCTAGCAACAAATTCTCTCAGGAGACTGAAATGTTCTATATTTTTGTTGTCACATTTGAAAGCTATATAATCTGGATACTCCATTCTAGGTTGGCATTTTTCATCACTCAGAAGATGACAGAATATTGTTCTCTGACCTGTGTCATTTTCTAGATGTCAGTAATGTTGATTATCTTTATATGCCATTGTCTTCTTTTCTCTAGATGATTTTAATACTGTCTTTTTACTACTCAAAAAAACTTTATTATGTACCTGTTGAGTTTTGGGGGGATCTATGGGTTTACAACTGTTATTAAATGTGGAAATTTTCCAGCCATTATATCTTGGAAAATGTCTTTTCTACATCTCCCCTTTCCGAAGTTCTTGGATTCTGTTTATACATATGTTATACTACTTGGTTTTGCCCAACAGCACACTGAAACTCTGCTGATTTCTTTAAGCCACTTTTCTTTCTGTGCTTCACTTTGAATCTACTGCCCTGTCCTTCCTAGGATCTTTCTTGTTTGTGGGTTGTAAACTTGAATTTTTTCTCGCAGCATTGTGAAACTCAATTAAACACCATTCTTCTTTTCAGTAATTTTCTGTTTATATTTTCTTAATCTCTTGATATATCTAATTTAGGAATAAACCAAATGCCTTGAGGGAGAATGCACTGGACTTTTTTTTTTTTTTTAAGATTTTATTTATTTATTTTTAGAGATAGGAGAAGGAAGGGAGAAAGAGCAATGTATGGTTGCCTCTCACATGGCCCTCATTGGGGACCTGGCCCGCAACCCAGGCATGTGCCCCGACTGGGAATCGAACCGGGACCCTCTGGTTCCCAGCTCGCGCTCAATCCACTGAGCTACACCAGCCAGGCCTGCACTGGACTTCTTTGTCTGAGATCATGGCCTCTTACTTTCTAGCTCCTCTTGCAGCACTGCATTTCAGTTTTTGCCTTGCTAGGGCTGTGAGAATGCAAAAAGCTCTGTTGTCTCCTTGGTTTCTCAGAAGTAGCCTGGAGCCTAGAATCTCTTGGCCTGTGCCAAATATTGACACATCTCCATAATGAAAAAGAGTCTGGAAGAATTTGTTCACCCCTCTAGAATTCTCTTCTCTCCAGGCAAGTCCTGGGTGCCTCAGCAGTTTATAGATGCTTTCAAACGGATGTGTGTGCTCTGTGTGTATCTCTGTGTGTCATTCAGTTTTCCATTTGTTCAGCGAGAGTGTTGGGCTGCTGCGAGCTATTTTTGAATAACCGAAAGTGAAAAGCTGGTTATATAGAGTAATATAACAAAGCATAGTGTACCAACTACCTGCCTTTCAATATTACCATTTTAATATATCAGCTTCAATGTTTTTGTTTCTGATTAAATAAGGTTTCTATTTATTTTATTTTAAATATGATTCTTATTTATTTTTTTATGTTTTCTCCATTTACTTTTTTTTCCATTATAGTTGACATTCAGTATTATTTTATATTAATTTCAGGTGTACAGCATAGTGGTCGGATAATCGGATACTTTACAGAGTGGTCCCCTCATAGGTCCAGTACCCACCTGGCATGATACATAGTTGTTACAATATTATTGACTGTATTCCCTACTCTGTACTTTACATCCCCATGGCTATTTTGTAACTACCAAATTGTACTTCTTAATAAAATACAATTTTTAAAAATGATTTTAAAGGTACAGAAACGTTACAAAGACAGTCCAGAGCCACATGCACTCCTCACCCAGTTTCCCTTATTGCTAACACCTCACATTGTTATGGAGCAATTGTCACAGCTGAGAAACCGACATCGGCACGTGACTACTAACTAAACTCCACAGTCGATTCAGACTTCACTCCTATGTCCCTACTGTCTGTTTTCTGTCCCATTTAGGATCCCACACTGTTCAGTCCTCCTGTCTCCTTCACCTTCTCTAGAGTTTGGCCGTTTATTAGACTTTCCTGTTTTTGGTGCCGTGACAATTTTGAGTAACCCCAGTCAGGTATTGTGTAGCATGTCTCTCCATTTGGATTGTCCTGATGTTTTTCTCATGGTTAGATTAAGATGATTGGTTTTGCGGGAGGAAGATCACAGAGGTAAAGTACCATCTTCATGACGTGTGTCAGGGGTGGGTACTATTAACCCGACTGATCACAGACGGTGGTAAACGTGATCATCTGGCTGAGCCATGTTTGCCAGGTTTCTCCACTGTTAGGTGATCTTTCTCCTCCCTCCATATCCTGCAGTTTGGAAGCAAGTCTCTCAAGAGATAAGGAGTTAACAACTATGACTAAACAACAATTAAAAAAAAAAAAAAGTGGCAAAGAACAGCCTGTACACATAACCCTGCAAATGTATGTGAGTTTATGAAATAAATTCCTAAAAGTAAAACAGAGAGATAAGGAGTTAAGCTCCATTATCCTGAGGAGGGAGTAACCACACAAATCATTTGGAGATTTGTTTCAGATACTTCTAGGAAAGAAACTTTGAAAATCTTATGTATCCTTTCTACTCCCATTCCATTCTTTTCAGTTAGAAGATTTGTGCAATACAAGACATTTATTTCTTTGCTTACATTTTTCAGCTTAAATAGCATAATAAAACAAATGGGAGGTGGGTTCTTTGCCTTTATAACACTGTGACCTGTCCAAAGTCACACTTACTAGCTCTTAGAAGCTAGGAAGTCTTATACAATTATATATTTACTTTTAGTCTTAGTAATGATAGTTTTCTCCATTGTAAAGTGAAATGTTTGGACAGTATTTTCTAAGCTTCTACCAGCTCCAACATCCTCCAGTTTTCAGGAGCCAACAGCCTTTGTTTGGCTTATTTGAAAGTCAGCTGTGGAAATAGCACGTACAGTGATACTTCCCAAAGTGTGTGAACATGTAGGAACAGAACTCTTAGCTGTAGTATCGTTTTTAGTGACAAAACAAGCACACCATAAGCCCTCTCCCAAAGCCCTGGAAAACCACCAACATCAATGAACAGAAAATTAGTTACGTTACAGAACACAGCTACAAATGGGTATAATGGCACTTAAGAAGAGTGAGTCAAGCCTGCATGCACAGATATGGAAAACAGGTCACTGTATAATCAAGTGAGGAAAAAAGCTAGTTGTAGATCAGTGGTATGGTGTTTTCCCATCTGTGTAAGTCCCTACAAAGATACACACACAGAGGTTAATACAGTGAGGAATATGCAGGTAACAGTGTGGAAGACACACTGAGGCATGGCAGAGTGCACAAAACTGGTAACGGCGGTTTCCTTTGAGGTGATGGAGTCGGACTGAGGAAGGAGAAACATTTTGCTTTGTATTTAACGCATTTTTATATTTGTGGGGATTTTTTTCTTGTCACATGCCTGCTTTGCTTGGAAATGGAAACATTATTTTCTATACTTATATTGTGAAGCGGTAAGAACAGGAGAATTTTCTCCAGGTCCCAGCACTAGGCAGGGCTGCTTGAAAGTATTTTGGGAAAGGTAACTCCCGTGTCAACAGGAACCATTGCTGGTGGCACGGCAGCGCCTGGCCGTCGTGAGAGGCGCGCACCGGCTCCGTCGCACGCAGGCGCTCCCCGGGGCCTCCTTGCCTCGGTACCGCCTTCCACCCGCCCCTGCACCCACTGCCGCTCACCAGAAAGGTGGTCCTCTGGCTTCCTGTGGGATTTTTTCCAGTCGTTTCATAGAATTGTTATATATAGTTATATATAAATATATGAAAATATATAAATATATGATGTTTATATATTATATAAATGTATATAATTATATAATATAAATACATTATATAGTTATATATTATATGCATACATAATTATATATAACAATTATATGAAAAGGCTAGAAAGATTATGTATATAATTATATATAATTGTTATTTTATATAATATATTATTGTATAATTGTTATAGTTATTTCAGAAAAAAACTTTGAACACTTTCCTTCTTTTTCTAAGCTCTGGAGAGTTTACGTAATGTTAGGTCCTGTGAGTATTTAGAAGATTTTCCTAGACAATTATCCAGGCCTAGTGCTTTTTATTTTCTTAAATCTAATCCGAGGACATGCTCATTCATTTTAGAGAAAGGGGAAGGGAGGGAGAGAAACATCAATAGGTTGCCTCTTGAATGGGACCAAACCTGCAACCTAGACATGTGCCCTGACTGGGAATCAAGCCCGGGACCTTTCAGTTTCTGGGAAGATGCTCCAACCAACCGAGCCGCACTGGCTAGGGTTAGTGCTTTTTTTGCAAGATAGCTCAACAACTTGTATTTCTTCTATGAAAATGATCTATTTAAATTTTCTATTTTTCCTGGAATCAATTTTGGTAAGTTGTATTTTTTTTTAAGATTTTATTTTTATTTATTTTTAGAGAGAGGGGAAGGCAGGGAGAAAGAGAGGGAGAGAAACAGCAATGTATGGTTGCCTCTCACATGGCCCTCACGGGGACCTGGCCTGCAACCCAGGCATGTGCCCTGACTGGGAATCAAACCGGGACTGCTTGGTTCCCAGTCCGCACTCAATCCACTGAGCTACACCAGCCAGGGCTAGTAAGTTGTATTTTTTTAAGATACACAAATTACATGTAAATTTCCAAACATATTGCATAGAGTATTGCCATATAGTCTCCTTTGATTTTCAAAAGTTTCCTTGAGTTTAAGGGTTACTTCCTCTTATTCTGTGTATTTTCGCTTTCTCCTTTTTTTCTTAATTAAATAATTATAGCAATTTGCTTATTTTGCTGAAATTTTGTCAAAGACCTGCATTTCTTATTTATTAGTTCTACTATTTTCCTGCTTTCTACCACATTAATTTATTTTTAATATTATTATTTCTGCCCTGGCTGGTATGGCTCAGTAGACTGAGCGCCAGCCTGTGAACCAAAAGGTCACTGGTTCCATTCCCAGTCAGAACACATGTCTGGGTTGTGGGCCAGGTCCCCAGTGGGAGGTGCATGAGAGGCAACCACATGTTGATGTTTCTCTTTCTCCCTTCCTTCCCCTCTCTCTAAAAATAAAATAAAATAAATAAAATCTTAAAACAAATAACCTCCCCAAACAATCCAATTAAAAATTAGAAAAACAGAAAAAGGGAAAATGCAAATCAAAGCCATAATGAGATATCACCTCATACCTGTTAGAATGGCCATCATCAAAAAAGGCAAGAGATAACAAGTGTTGATGAAGGCATGAAAAAAGGGGAACCTTTGTGCACTGTTGCTGGGATTGTGAATTGGTACAATAACTATGGAAAACAGTATGGAGATTCCTTAAAGCATTAAAAGTAGAACTCCCATACACGAGTGTGATCCAGCAATCCCACTTCTGCGCATGTAACTAAAGGGCATGAAATCGCAACCTCAGATAGTCACACTCCAAAGTTCATTGCAGCATTCCTTACAAACAGCAGAGTTATGGAAACAACCTAAGTGTCCATCTACAGATCAATGAATAAAGTGGATCATTTTTCAACCGTAAAAAGACAATCCCGCCATCTGTGACAACATGGATGCACCTTGAGAGCATTATGCTAAGTGAAGTAAGTCAAGGAGAAAGACAAATACCGTATGATCTCACTTATGTGTGGAATCTAAAAATCCAACTCCAGTACCACTGTGTTATTTTTCAGCTTCATTTTCCCCAGATCACCAAGATAATATAAATTTAGGCTTCAAAATTGTATAAATGCAAGGTTTTGGTTAGAAAATACATAAGGACAGACTTTTCCCCCATTCACAGCCAAGGTAAACACAGGAAGTTGTCTCCCTTTGCTGTTATGAAGACTTTTTTGTTTTCCCTATTCCACTTTCACTGGGAGATTGGAGCTTAGAGGTTCCTGGCTTTGTTTGCAGGACTCTGTTCTAGGTCACCCTTGAAACCTGTTGTTTTATTCTCCTGACATATGCAATAGGCACAATAGGCGTCAGAGTAGCCATTCCATTAGCCTATGCTCACTCCCTGAATTTTCAGTTCCCTCTTTCTATTCTGGGCATTCCCTCTTACTTTGAGCTAAACTATGCATGTAATTGTATGTATGCTTCATCTAGTATTTCTAGGTGTTTTGTAGTGGAGAGTATTTTTTCAGATATTTAGTCCACTATTTTTAAGCTGTTGCTTTTTCTCAGCAAATTGTAAATATTTATGTCACTAGATTTGACCATTAGTAGTCACTACTCATCCCTTTGAAATTATTCGTAGCATGTTCACATAAGTTCCTTTACAACATCACAGTATCTTGCTCCCTGCTCTCATGCATTACTAGTATTTCTCAATCTCCAGTGTACTCCATACGGCTCGCTGGGAGAGAACGTCGATCTAGAGAACCTTTGGCCACCGACATCTACCAGATAGTGGATGAAACTGTTTGTGCTCTGCTGCCAGTCATCCGGAAAAAACCATTTGCATTTTTTGGCCACAGGTATTTAAAATCTGTTTTAAAAGGCGTTTCCTCAACCACAAGTTGTTGGTGTTTGATGTTGTTCTTTGTGTCTGTGAGATGCCCACCTTCTGTGTTACACTGCTTCTCCACTGCTTGAGGAGTGATGGGTGGAGTATGGTTCCAGCTGTTCTCAGACCAGAAAGTCAGACAGACAGACATTGTGCAATAGAGACCACAAAGAGGCGAATGCCAGGTGGTGTGATGAATTGTGAAAATCCTGGGCTCCTGGTGACATCTTCTCTTTGGAAAATAGTCCCAGGATGTTGAATAATTGCGATCAGTTACAACTCTTACAATTGGCTGGTTTGTACAGTAATTATACCTTTAGGCAAAAAATCAGGACTTTAAAAATCAAGATTATATAAGCAGTAACTTATGTTCCACTTATTTTTAATTTAAAAAATTATATAAATAGGGACTAATGGTAATGGGAAAATGCATAATAAATGACATATTTTTAAAAAATAAAATAAATTCTATAAATAGTATGTGCTATGTTGTACAATTTTAAAGTTATAACATGAACCCTGGAGATCTGACTGCCTCTTAGTCAGTTTGACCTAGGATAGATTTCTTAGGTTTTTGAATTAGTTTCTGTCTCTGTAAAGCTGTAATAATAACAGTTCCTTCTTGTGATGATTCAATTAATAAAGATCATAAATTATTTGGTATGTGGTAAGGGCTCACTAAATTTTGGCTACTATATCATATAATATTTACAGATACAATCAGCCAAAAAATAAAAAGTATCCATCATCCTAGGAAGTACTTTAAAATCCTGATGTGGTTCCATAGTATTTTTACAGGGGAGGCCCTGTTTTCTGTCTTTTCCTGGCTTTCTTTCACTTACTATTGCTCTGGAGGTCATTTTGTTTCATGACTTGTTTTATCAATTTCCCTTTGTGAATATGGAATTACTTTTATGTTTTTCTGTTATAAAAATACTTCAGTGAACATTTCTGAAGTATTTGTTCATAAAAAAGTATTTGTTCAAAAACTTGGTATATATCTCATAAGCTTCTTAGAATAAATTTCCAGAATTTAGGTTAAATGATATGCCCATTGTTAAAGCTCCTGACATGTATTTCCAAATCACCTGCAATTTACACTTCATCAGCAATGAACATCTATAGCAGTCTTATCTACAAATATATCTAATGTCCACAGCAGTTAACAAACTTTTCATTCCATTACTGCTTTAATACTTTTGAAAAGCATTGAGGACCATTTTTTTCCAGTCAAGATGGCGGCACAGGTAAACACAGCTCACCTCATCCCACAACCACATCAAAATTACAACTAAAATTAGAACAACCATCACTCAGAACCATCAGAAATTGAGTTGAATGGAAGTCTGACAACTACAGAATTAAAGAAACCACATCCATCCAGACTGGTAGGAGGGGCAAAGACATGGAATGGGCTGGTCCCACATTCACATGTAGTGGATAAAAATTCAGGAGGGATATCTCAGTAATGAGGAGTCCCAGACGCACACCAGGCCCCCCAGCCCAGGGTTCCAGTACCAGGAAGATAAGTCCCTACAACTTCTGGCTGCAAAATCCAGGGGGGGATTGTGAGGCTTCTGGCCAAGATGGAGGCATAGGTAGACACACTTTGCCTCCTTGCACAACCAAAAGAAGGATAACAACCAATACAAAAACAAAAAAACAACCAGAACTTCCAGAAAACTGAAATGTATGGAAGTCCGACAACCAAGGAGTTAAACAAAAAACATTCATCCAGACTGTTAGGAAGGACACAGATGGGCAGCCAAGGTAAAGAGGACATGCAGTGAGGTGGTGGCTGGTGGACTGGGCAGTCCCACATTCTTGTGTCGATAAACTGGGAGGAACAATAGGGGAGCGGGCAATCCCAGCCCAGGACAGACCACACAACCCAGAGTTCCAGCACTGGGAAATAATGCCTCAGAACCTATAGCTATAAAAACTTTCTGGGGGTTGCAGTGGCAGAAGAAACTGTCAGTCTCTCAGGAGAGTCCTTTTGAGGGAACCATGGGGTCCTAGAATGTACACAAGCCCACTCACCCCAGGAATCAGCACCAGGGTATCACCTGGAAGGGCACCATTAGCTTGTGGGAAGAGGGGGAGGTAACTGAAATCGGCCGAGTGCTGAGCAGGCAGCATTGTTCCCTCTCTGACCCCTCCCCAACATACAGTGCCACAGTGTGGCAAAGTGAGTTGCCTCGCCCTGGCAACTACCTAAGGCTCCTCCCCTTACAACATAACGGGTGCACCGAGACAAAGAAATATGGCCCAAATGAAAGAACAAATTAAAAATTCCAGAGAAAGAACTAAGCAATGAAGAGTTAGCCAACCTATCAGATGCAAAGTTCAAAACACTGGTAATAGGATGCTCACAGAAATTATTGAGTATGGCCTCAAAATAAAGGAAGAAGTGAAGGCTACACAAACCAAAATAAAGAAAAATATATAGGGAACCAACAGTGAAGGGAAGGAAGCCAGGATTCAAATCAATGATGTGGAAAAAAGGAAGACATAAACATTCAACTGGAACAGAAAGAAGAAGCGAGAATTTTTTTTAAATGAGGAGAGGCTTAGGAACCTCAAGGACAACTTTAAACATTTCAACATCCGAATCTTAGGGCTGCCAGAAGGAGAAGAGGAAGAACAAGAAATTGAAAACTTATTTGAAAAATAATGAAACAAAACGTCCCCAATTTGAAAAAAATAGACATACAAGTCCAAGGAACACAGAGAGTCCCACACAAGACAGATGCAAAGACACCACTCCAAAACACATCATAATTAAAATGCCAAAGGTTAAAGATAAAGAGAGAATCTTAAAAGGAGTAAGAGAAAAGAAGTTAGTTACCTAGAGGGGAGTTACCATAAGACTGTCAGTTGATTTCTCAAAAGAAACTTTGCAGTCTAGAAGGGATTGGCAAGAAATGTTCAATCATGAAAAGCAGGGACCTACAGCCAAGATTGCTTTACCCAGTAAAGCTGTCATTTAGAATTAAAGGGCAGATAAAGAGTTTCCCAGATGAAAAAAGCTAAAGAGGTTCATCATCACCAAACCATTGTTATATGAAATGTTAAAAGGATTTATCTAAAAATAAGATCAAAACTATGAACAATAAAATGGTAGTAAACACACATTTATCAACAGTTGAATCTAAAAAACAAACAAGAAAACAGAGACAGAATCATGGATATGAAGAGCATTTTGATGGTTGCCTGATAGGAGTGGTGTGTGGGGGATGGGTGAAGAGGTGAGGGGATTAAGAAGTACAAATAGGTAGTCACAGAGTACCCATGGAGATGTAAAGCACAGTATAAGAAATGGAGTTGCCTTAGAACTTATTCATATGACCCGTGGTCATGAACAATGGTGTGGGGATGGCCTGGGGGAGTGGGGTGTGCTGGGTGGAAGGGGGCAAAGGTGGAAAAATTGGGACAACTGTGATAGCATAATTGATAAAATACAATATGAATAATAAAATGAAATGAAATGCTAAGAAAAGCATTGAGAACCTTATAGAACTTTGTTTTTGTGTGATTTGTCGTCAATATTTACTATATTAGAAATTAAAACTAAGAAATTTTAAATATAGTTAAATTATCTTAAATAATATTAAACCCATTATGTATTGATATAAATAATATGTTTTTAAGTAAAAGACTACATTTCCCCCCAAAAGTAGTGAGAGGCATGGCATTGTTTTACACTTTTGCAAATCCTTTTAATGACTGGCTGAATAGAAGGCAGCTGGATTCTCAGTTCTGCTTCTGCATTCAGACAGCTGGCAACCCCCCATGTCATAGCCTCTGGAAGGCTCACCCATGCACTCGGGGGACAATGACGGTCAAAAAGACATATAACATTTTGATGTTATCATGGAAATAGCTTTAACCTCATAGACACCTGAAAAGGTCTCAGGAGTTCCCAGGGGACCTCAGACTATACTTGAGGACTGCTACTAAATATTATCAAAGAGAAAGCAGTAGAGATCTGATGGGAGAAAATGAAATTTAAGTAAATTTCAAGACATTGTGGAAAGAAGTACTAAATCTTAGACTGAATTATGTAGGATGTCTTAAAACGCTTTTTTAAAAATGCTCACCTGAGCACATGCTTATTGATTTTAGAGAGAGAGGGAGGGAGAGAGAGAAGGAGAGAAACATTGATGTGAGAGAGAAGCATTGCATCTATTGGGCACCTGGACCAGGGACCAAACCCTGCAATCCAGGACGTGCCCTGACCAGGAATCAAACCTGCAACCCTTTGGTTTACAGGACAATGCTCCAACCAACTGAGCCACACTGGCCAGGGCTTGATGCACTTTTTATACTGTTATAAATCATTAGCAGTCCACCTTTTGTAAATACATTTCTTATTCAACTAACTCGTGCTTTTCTTTGCCTATGTCATAATCATTGCCATGTTTATGGTCCTTGTTCTTATTGACTTTCAATGGATTAGCATGACTTTGTTGAACAGTTATTATCATGCTTTCTTTCCCAAATTTAGTTTTGGGTCCTACGTTGCTTTTTTAACTGCACTGCACCTAAAAGAAAAACATAAGCTGGAACCGATACATTTATTTGCGTCCAGTATGAAGGCTCCTCATGTAAGTAATTTCACTTTTTTCTAGGGTGGGTGATGAAGAGGAGGGAATGGGGGAGGGATCACATTATTATTTCCCTGTCTGGTGAATTCTGGCCCAGCATGGGGACAATGGTGGGGGTCCTATTGACTAATAAAGAGACCCTCAAATCTCTTCCAATATCATCTCCCTTCTTCTCTGAAGTGCACCTTATTTGTTTCTTGGCCAGTGCCTGCAATGTCCCTGGTATCTCTAAGCTAATATTGACCCAAAGTGTTTATTCTTTCATTCTGGGTCAGCTGGGAACTTAATCAAGTTTCAGCTAAGTAATTGGATTGGAGCCAGGAAAGAATATTTGAACTCTCCAAAGGCAAAAGTGACATCAACTTTTCTGAACCACTCACGCTTTCAATGTCAGTGCTACTGTTCCTGCTGCACATGCCCCTGCCCTTTGCTCTCCCTTCCCATCCAAAGAAAGACCCTGATTGCCATTTTGGTGGCATTATGACAGTGGTATTACTAGTGTAGAGGACCTTCCTATAGAAGAAATGGTCCTCTTCTTTTTAAAGGACCTTTCTGTAGAGGTCCTTTCTGCTTTTAAAAAGAAATAGGTCTCCCCCTGAAACCTGTGGATAAAGAAGTCCACTTCTGAATCTTGACTTAATGAATTTCCTTTAGATAGGGAGCTTTCAGTTTATGAACAAGTACATTATATTTAATTATTAGACTTATGTTATTAAGGTCATCACAGCTCGCGATCGAGAAAGATTTACAGATGAACAAGAACTCAACTCTTTGTTTTTGGAATGCGGAGGCACACACATGGATATTCTTAACAGCAAGAAAGTTTCTGAATACTATCTTCACCTTTTGAAGGCAGATGTACAACTTATCATTAAATGCATGTAAGTAACTGAGATAAGTAATTTTTTAAAATAATTAGAAAAATGTAGATTGGTATTCTCTGAGATGGCTCATACAGGAAGACGACATTCTAAGAGTTTGGTTTCATTTCCTTTAGGGCCACCAGTGATATTTTTACTGGCTTAGAATGGAGCCTGGGCACAAAAATTGTATCACTATAAGATGAAATATAGCATATTTTTGTTTTAAATATGTTACGTATGTGTGACCATGTGGTTCAATATACATGTGTCACCACATAACAAATATTTATTGAATAAGTTAATGCCAAAGCATTTTCATCTTAGAGGGCTCAGCAGGAGCAGATCCCCATGATTTGAGTTGCATGGAGGTGAACCAGGCCAGGAAGGGGTGGTTGGCTTCTTTGTAACTTTTGTCCCAGGCTCACATAGTTCCATGGCATGTGACTGTTGCTCTGTTTCCTGCGTAGGACCAAAGTCCTCACATTCTGTAAAGCTTCCCAATACACGAAACCTAGCCATGGCTCTTCCTAGTCTAATGTCGCCACAGCAGTGACTGCGGCAACAGCCTTTGACCATTAGTCACCATTAGAGTCTGCCACGCATGTGTCTGATTTTGCCTGAGTTTTGTCTCCTCCGCATACATTCCTAGAGGGCAGATGCTTGGGCCTGTGTTCCTTTTATTTCCTCACAAAGGCTGGAACAAGGCATAGGGCCACCACGGGCAGTGTGTGACAAGAAGTTTACAGAAATAGCTACAAAAAGTGGAACCTACTTGAAGCACCTTGAAAACAGACAATCCTGCTCACTCACCTGTGACACGTCCCTCATTCCATTGCCCATCTCCAGTCTGTTGCTAAGTCCACCAGCTGGGGGCCCAAGTCCATTCACCTCTTGCCATTTCTGTCCCAACCATCTTTGCCCAAGTGTGATTCTCACAGGGATAAATTGTCTGTGTTGCTGGCTTAGCACAGAGTCAGAGTCAGAGAAACACCAGTCTGACATCACCCCCCCAAAATGGAAAAGTAATTCAAGTCCCTGTGGACATTCAATGAAATGACATAGGCAGAAGCCTCACGCAATGGTTAAAGGTGCCATCTGTAGACTCTGCCTACCAGGATCAAAACCCTCTGCCTGGGACTCACTCACTGGGAGAGTCAGAGCAAGTGCCTTGAAGAGTTTGTGTCAGAAGAAGGGATGAGGAAAACCCCCTCCAAGTGCTGTGGTGAGGACTAAATGAGGTCAGGTTGGCAATTAACTAACCACCACCATTTTTAAAAGCAAAACAGCAGCAAAACTTCACTACCGAAGGCTGTTGTTGTGGTGTTGTTAACCTTTGTTAGTAGAGCTTCAGGGTGTTGACGGTGGACGGAGTTCAACAACAGCCCACCATAGACACTGAAAGCGAGAGGAGGCCCATGGCGTGCCCAGAAGACCCCAGAAGGGCAGGGCAGGGTGCGGGCGGGAGTGCAGCAGGACCCAGGGCACCTAGTGGCTGTGAGTGGAGGGCTTCGGGGTTTCTGGGCTAAGGCCAGGTCAGTCAACTCAAACCAAGAAGAATGAGTTTTGGTAAGCTTCATAGGGGTCTTCTCCAAGGGACACACGAGGGGAAGGCTGTGGGAGTCGGAGAGATTGTTTCTCATGAGGTGCTGGGGGAGTCGTGTCAGGGACTTACCCTGCTTGGGACGCCGCTGCTGCCATCTAGGACAAGCCCTCGCACTAGTGCCAGTGCAAGTCGCCCGCAGGCTGCTTGGCCACAGGGTGTGGATCCTGAGGTGGCAACTGTCCGCAGTAGCTTAGCTACATTCTCAAGAGCTCTCAGAAGAAAACTCCCCGACATGAAAATAAGAGAAATCACTCACAGGGAGGTTGCCCGCCTACAACACAGAAATTCTCCTTAACGCTCCCCGTCCCCGCCCCCAGGGAGTCAGAGTGCAACACCACACGATGGGCTTCCTCTCTCCCGATTCCAACAGTTCTCCCCTCTTCACTCCTGCTCCTTCCACACACTCAGCCTGTTCTCCCTGCTGGTCTCTGTGGCTCTCGGTCGTTTCCAATTTAAATCAGATCAGGCCTACAGAGCATCTCTCAGTCCTCTCTGCTCCATCACCACCAAGTCTGGGACCCCGGTGGCCAAAATGGAAATCTGTGGCAGGTGGGAAAGCTTGACTGCTTGCGACTCACTCAGGCTGTCCTCCTCTCCTGCCCGGATGTTGGTGCTATTTTCTACTCTCCTCGCGGAGCCCAGGTTATACACACAGTAGGCTGTCAGAGTTTGTCCCATGGCTCTGAGGTGGTCTGCCTGTTTAAACTGTTCCTCCTTTGCGTTTCGGTTTGGATCATTCCTACTGACCATCTTCAGGTCCACTGATTCTTCCCTCAGCTGTATCCAGTCTACTGGTGAGCCTGTCAAAGGGATTCCTCACTTGGGTTGCTGTTTGTTCATACAACTTCTATTTGACTCTTCCTTGTAATTTTCACTTCTCTAATGAACTTCCCTGTTTGTGCATGCATGCTGTCCACCTTTTCTGCAAAACCTTTAGACATCTCAAATATAGGTATTTGAAGTCCCTGTCTGACAGTTCCAGCATCTGGGTCCTATCTGAGTCTGATTCTGTTGGTTGATTTGCCTCTTGACAGTGGAGTTATTCCATATATACACATACCCAGATATGCATGAAGCAGAGACTGCAGTACGTATTTCTTACACCTGGATTTCAGCACATCTCACTTGCTGCCAAGCCATCAGCATGGGGAGCTGAGTTGATCTAGATTGGAAATGACCCGTGTCTGGCTTTGTTACTGTTGTTACTTCTGGGCAATGGCAGCTTCCAAGTGCCCTGTGCTACTGTGTGCTCAGCATGAAGACTGGGCCGCCAGAGAACGGCCCTCAATGTTTCCATCCTTCCTGTGCCTTACAGAATAGTCTCTCTCCACTGACAGAAAGCTGCTGCTTGTTACCCAATGTGTGGGGTCAGCCTCTGGGGTAAGATAGGGAGCTCTTAGATGTCCTGGGCCTTGTGGGCGGGACTCTCCCAGCATGCCTGCCCTGTCTCCCTGTGCTTGGCCTTATGCAGAAGTCCCTGCCCTTCCCAGAAGTACAAATGTTGGTATAGATGTGGGACCAACACCGTTTTAGTGCTTCCATCCCTGGCAGCCATGGGTCTTTGCCTGCAGGGGAGTGAAAGTGTCTGATGCCCCTCCTCCAGCTATTTGAGGAAATGAGGGCCTGGGCAGGGGCCAGGGTTTAGTGCCCATTTTATGGCCACAGCCAATTTCCTACTGCCCACATGCCCCACCCGAGGGGCTCTTTCTGGCTTCCTGCCTTGTCCTCCATCTTTCTTATGAACCCCTAGTGGAGGCTCACAGAAAAGAGCCTGCAAGCTGTGTGAATTCCACAGCACCCCAAACCTCCACCCAACCTTAGTCTCCAGCACTTTTAACACTTTAGCTGATTTCTTCTTCCTCAAATGTCCAGCAGACACACCTTCCTCCTGTGCTTTGTGTATGTGAGCCCGTCTGCAGGGCCCTCCTCTCCTTAGAGGCACCTCACTGCTTGGAATTTGGTTTCTAGTTTGACTTGCAAACTCAGCTCTCTAATTAAGTTGAAAAAAGGTTGTGATCTTGTAGCTTGTCGAGACTTTTCTCGTCATCAGGCTAAGAGTGGCACCCCTCGTTTTCTGCATTCTGGGCAAGAGTAGGACTTCTTGCCTGGACTAGTGAAAAAGCCACCGAGTGGATCATAGGCCCTGTGTCCACCTCCAGTCCATTCCCCACATTATACCCAGAGGTATGAAAGTCAAGTTAGACCCTGACACACTTGGCTTAAATCCTTTCGGTGGCTTCCTGTCATCCTTTTTTTTAAAGTATATTTCATTGATTATGATACTATAGTTGTCTCACTTTTATCCTCCCCTTTATTCCCATCTGCCCTGCACCTCCTTCCCACCAGCATTCCCCACCTTAGTCCATGTCCGTGGGTCATACATTTAAGTTCTTTGACTTCTCCATTTCCCATATTATTCTTAACATCCCCCTGTCTATTTTGTACCTACCATTTATGCTTCTAATTCCCTGTACCTTTTCCCCCATTCTCCCCGCTCCTCTTCCCCACTGATAACCCTCCATGTGATCTCCATTTCTGTGATTCTGTTCCTGTTCTAGTTGTTTGCTTAGTTTGTTTGTTTTTAGGTTCAGTTGTTGATAGTTGTGAGTTTGTTGTCATTTTCCTGTTTATCTATTTTTTTATTTTAAGATTTTATTTTTATTTATTTTTAGAGAGAGGGGAAGGGAGGGAGCCAGAGAGGGAGAGAAACAGCAATGTATGGTTGCCTCTCACATGGCCCTCACGGGGACCTGGCCTGCAACCTAGGCATGTGCCCTGACTGGGAATCGAACTGGGACCCTTTGGTTCACAGCCCGCGCTCAATCCACTGAGTTACACCAGCCAGGGCCTGTTTATATTTTTGATCTTCTTTTTCTTAGATAAGTCTCTTTAACATTTCATATAATAAGGGCGTGATGATGATGAACTCCTTTAACTTGACCTTATCTGGGAAACACTTCATCTGCCCTTCCATTCTAAATGAAAGTTTTGCTGGATAGAGTAATCTTGGATGTAGGTCCTTGCCTTTCATGACTTGGAATACTTCTTTCCAGCCCCTTCTTGCCTGTAAGGTTTCTTTTGAGAAATCAGCTGACAGTCTTATGGGAACTCCTTTGTAAGTAACTGTCTCCTTGCTGTTTTTAAGATTCTCTCCTTATTTTTAATCTTGGCTAATGTAATTATGATGTGCCTTGGTGTGTGCCTCCTTGGGTCCAACTTCTTTGGGACTCTCTGAACTTCCTGGACTTCCTGGAAGTCTATTTCCTTTGCCAGATTAGGGAAGTTCTCCATTATTTTTTCAAAAAAAATTTTCTTTTCTTGCTCTTCCTCTTCCCCTTCTGGCACCCTTATGATTTGGATGTTGGAATGTTTAAAGTTGTTGTGGAGGCTCCTAAGCCTCTCCTCATGTTTTTGAATTCTTGTTTCTTCATTCTGTTCTGGTTGAATATTTATTTCTTCCTTCTGCTCCAAACCACTGATTTGAGTCCTGGTTTCCTTCCCTTCACTGTTGGTTCCCTGTATATTTTTCTTTATTTCACTTTTCATAGCCTTCACTTTTTCCTCTATTTTGAGACCATACTCAACCATTTCTGTGAACATCCTGATTACTAGCACTTTGAACTCTGCACCTGATAGGTTGGCTATCCCTTCATCACTTAGTTCTATTTTTGGAATTTTGATCTATTCTTTCATTTGGGTCATATTTGTTTGTCTTGGCACACCTGTTAAGTAGTAAGGGGTGAAGCATTAGGTATTCTCCAGGACAGGGCAACCCTGGTCACTGTGTTGTGGTGCTGTGTGTGGGGGAGGGGTCTGAGAGGGAACAATGCCACTTGCTTGGCCCTTACCCCGCTTTCAGTCACTTCCCCCACTACCCACGAGCAAATTGGGCCCTTCTGGTGCTGATTCCCGGGTGGGTGGGTTTGTGTAGGTCTTTGGACCCTTTGGGTCTCTCCAACAAACTGTGAGGCTGGGAGTTTCTCCCACCGCCACAACCCCCACAGGTTTTTACAGTCAGAAGTTTTGAGGCTTTCTTTTCCCACTCTGGAACCCTGGGTAGTGCAGTGTGTCTCACTCTCCAGTTATTCCTCCCGATTTATCTGCACACAAATGTGGGACCTCTCAGTCCTCTTGCTGCTGCCTTGTCATGCATCCTGTGTGCCTGTCTCTGCCCCTCCTACTGGTCTGGATGAATGTGTTTAATTCTTTGGTTGTCAGACTTCCATACAGTTTGATTTTCTGGAAGTTCTGGTTGTGTTTTTTTTTTTTGATTTTTTGTTGTCCTTTTGGTTGTATGAGGAGGCACAGTGTGTCTACATATGACTCCATCTTGGTGGAAGTTCTTCCTGTCATCATAAGGATGACCCAAACCCTAGGGATGGCCCTTGTCCACCTCTTTTCCTTTAATTTGTCCCAGTTCCTGCTTCACTGTCGGGAAGCCTCTGGTTTGTGCTCATTATCTTTCCTCTTCTGCTGACTAGTCCCCGCCCCCGCCTTTGCCAAGTTTTGTCCCATTCACTCAGATCTCAAATCCAACTATTTTTCCTCGGGGAGACTTTGCTCGATGCTGCCCTACCCTCTCTGTTGACTGTTCACAGGTCCCCCGAACTCTACTTGTCTGATCTTCTCACTCATGTCCGTCTCCCCAGCCAGTCTCTAAGTTGCAGGAGGAAAGAGACAGCGCTTATCCACGGGCTCCTGGTGGTGAACACAGCAGCCAGCACCAGCTCAATAAATGTTATGTTGTTGTTGTGATTAAACTGAGAACAGGTGGAACCAGCTCAGGGGTCCTGCCTGCACGAACCTGCTCTTGTTCTGTTGATTGCAACCACCTCTGGACCATGGATTGCTGGTCATTTCTGGGAACAGCAGTTAAAGGGACTAGTTGTAATCGGCCTCACCCTGAGTTGGACTGGAGGCCCAAGTACCATCCAACTGCCACCTGTATTGTTCTAGAAGTTAGATGATTTTGGAAAATGGCCTGGACACAGAGAGGCTCACATGTAGAAGGACCTCTGGTAAAAAAAAAAAAAAAAAAAAGGTTGGATTTCTGGAAATAGCAAAAAAGAAGCAAGGACATACCATGTTTCATTCAAGTGACTCTAGTGACAGGAAAAGGTCTTTGGAAAAGTTACTAACTGGCTCTTTTCTGTTTACAGCTTCAATGCACCATCTGAGCCTGTTCTATCTTGTGGCTTAACAGGCTTTTTTGGATCTGAAGATTTAGTAAATGATATGGATATAAAAGGTGAAATGACTTTGATAATTTTGGGTATTTTATTTGATAGTTTTTCAGCTAAAGTTCAATTGAAGTTACTTCAATAAGTAGAAAATGGGCCCAAGTTTTATTTAACGTAAATGGAGAGATGTCGGTCATGTGTAAAATGAGAGAATGCAGGTAAGGCTACTGGATACTGATAGGCCTTAAGGAAATAAAAAATACATGACTTATAGAACATGAGACCTTGAAAGGAACTCTGTCCCTGGTGCCAGATCTTTGAAAGGCAGTATCTGGAAGTAAACCCTTTGTTTTCAGTAAGTATCATTTGTTACTAAAGTTATTGTTTTGTTTATTTTTAGCCTGGAAAGATTTAACCAGTGGAAATTTTGATGTTCTCATGTGCCCAGGAAATCACTTCTATTTCATGGAGCCTGCCAATGAGACCATCATCAGGAACTACATAACCAAGTGTCTGGAGCTGTCGATGCTCACCTAATTTTAGAGAGTTTTCCTTTAAACTTTGAGTTCTAAAAAACTCAAAATGATTTTATGATGCTCTTTTAAATTTTTCAGAAGTAGATCATTAGTTTTATTCTGAAATTAGAAAGTTATACATCTGCTACTGTCAGTGATCTGTTAGCCATGAATACACTTCTCCTGGAGCACTTATGTGCCTGGGGGCAAGTGACAATGGATCATTCACACTTCCGGAAGGGTCCTTTGTGTTTGCATTCAAATCTCACTGGAGTCTCCTCTGTAAGAAGTCTGTTGACAAAATTCCTGCTTGGTAAATAATCCACTATTTCTCCCTTCAATTATTTTAACAGTGAAAATGACAGGGAACATGATTGAAATTAAATTAGTTTCATCTACACACTAGGGCTCAAAGCTTGATGTAATCTTTTGAAATACAAGGTCACCCCATTTAATAAGCAAATGTAACCTACTGCTTGGTGAAAACAAGACCGTCCTAAACAGTCACTGCCGTCTGCTCTGCTCTGTCCTGGGAGTGCCTCTAAGCCCTGGCCCTCTTCCGGTGGGTCCCTCCTCCCCGAACTGCCTGCGGCTCTGTGTGGCCCTGCAGCTGTGCGGGCAGTGACTGCCTTTGTCCTGGGGGGAGTCCGCCCATGGACAACCAATCTAGAATCTGGCCCTTGACATTAGGAGTGGCCAAGTATACAAATGCCAACGTCCCACAGGCTACCGCTAAAGGGCCAGCCGGAGGAGTCCTGTGGTCTGGGAACATTCTGCATCTTGACTGTACGAATGTCAATGCCCTGGTTGAATTTTGTGCACTGTTACTACGAGGGGAAAATGGGTGTCTCTGCATTATTTCTTGCAATCACATGTGAATCTACAATTACCTCAAAATAAAAAGTGTAACAACAAATCCAGCTTGATCTCTAATTTGGAAAATTTGGGGAACAATGATTCACATTTCTACTAAGCCTTCTGTAAGTAAGCCTTTTTCAGTACCCACTTGATGTGGACATGGGGAGGGAGCAGAACAGCTGGAAACAAGCAGGGGCTAAAAGGGGAAAAAGCAGAACTAGGGAAAAATGAGCTGGGTGAGACAACTAAGAACACTACCAATGGGATCCACAGGGCCTCCTGATGAGGATGAAGAAGCACCTCTGAAAGATGGTAGTCCCATAGCCTGAGCTGTGTGCATCCGGCCGTCTCCGGCAGTTCCCAAGCTGTCTGTCTGTCTGCCTGTTCTGTCAGACAGGCTGGTTTCCTTAATTCCTGTGGGTCTTCACAATAAACTCTCCCACTTGACTGATGTAACCAATCTCTCTTTTCTATGACTTAAACTGCTTAGCCCAGTTTTGTTATATATTAAAACATTACCTTTTAAAGCACTGATATGTTTATGATCATGTAATATGAGTTTGTGTTTTTGTTAATGATTTTTAAATCATAAAGAGTCTTAGTAATAAGAGCAAGGGAAATGCATGTAAGAAGTATTTTTCAGAATTCATCATTTCTTTTTAACAAGGTGCAAATAACATAAAATCCATTATGAAGAAAAGGCTTTGATTTAAAATTCATATAATAAATTTGGGCTACAAATAGGCTCAAGCAAATGAAGTTAAATGTTTAGTACGTGCTATGCTGTGTTCTACTCTCTGGTAGGTGACTTCCAGGGCTTCCTTACAGAACGATGGCTACTAAAGTAATTTGGATTCTCGATTTTTCGTTTAAACAATTTTCAGTTAATATAGTACACAAATGGAAACCTCACGATGAAGCCAATGCCAGGCTTTTGGGGTGGGCTTTCCCACCTGCCTCTCCCTCTGATGGAGGTAAGGTCCACATGGGAACAGCTCAGAGAGTTTCCAAGCCCTTGACTGGAAGGAAGAATCGGGCCTCTCATTGCTGATTGACGGTTCTTCTCACTGTTGGATTTGGACGTTGACTTCATCGTGGAAGCCTTCTGACTGTCTTTAGGCAAAACTTAGTAGAAAAGAGAATCACTGATACTTCCCCAAATCTTCCAAGTTAGAATTCAAGCTGGATTTGTTATTACACTTTTTATTTTGAGATAATTGTAGGTTCACATGAGGTTGCAAGAAATAATACAGAGATACCCATTTTCCCCTCGTAGTAACAGTGCACAAATTCAACCAGGGCACTGCCATTCACACGGTCAAGATGCAGAACACCCCCATTCCACAGGGCCCCTGCTGCCCCTGTGGAGCCACACCCATGTCCCTCCGCCCCGCAGTTCCTGTCCTGTCCTCTAGATGTGTATCAAGAATGTTAGAGAAATGGGGTCATCCAGTGTGTAACCTTTAGGGATTGGTTTTTTTCACTGGAAATTCATCTAGTGCATCTACCTTTTTTTTTTCAAGTCACATGAAATCAACCTATCCCTCTGGTCATACCACACCACACCTGAACTCTCATGCAGGTAATAGAGGTACACTGCTTTGGGGAGATTTGTAGCCTAGGAAATCTCAAACAGCGTTTCGAACTATTAATATGGGACTACCATCTTTCAGAGAGCTTACATACCAGTAGGAAGGACTGAGTATTGGGCCAACAAGATATTTCAGGTTCTACACTCTCAGCCTGACAAAACTCAACCTAAGAGTACAGTGAGTCACACCGTTTACCACCACTACACATGACATTTCAGTTTGATTTTTGATTTGTTTTAAGCATAAAAATTTAAAGAAAAATAGCTGTTAGTCCCCTGATGGCTTTTTTTTCTTTGAAGAGCTATACACTCAAAAGCTTATTTTTTTGAAAATTAGCTTATTTATTATTAGGTTTTATGTAGCATAAGCTTTAAAGTGCAAGTAGAAGCATCAAGTTTATCTCATTCAATTCTTACCACCCTTTGAGAATGATATTTTTCTCCCGTCTCTACAGATGAGGCTTAGCAAGGTTAAAAGGTTGCCTGTGTCACCTAGTAGCTACCTCACAGGGTAAGGAAGGGTTAGAACCAGGACTGGAGTGAGGTCCTGTGTCAGTGTGAACCCCACAGCCACACAGTGTAACAAAGGGAGAGTTTGTTATTGGTTTTTTAAAAACTGTTGATTACACCAGTAATACTAATGCCTGGCAGAAAAACAGACAAACCAAAAGAACAAGCCATTGTTAATGCTGTGTGCACACACTACCAGAGCAATAATTTTTTAAAAGAGTATTTAAAATCACCTCGTTATGTTGATTAGTCTTTGATTACATGCGATGAATCAAAAACCTAAATAAAGATAATTTTTTAAAGATTTTATTTATTTATTTTTAGACAGAGGGGAAAGGAGAAAGAGAGGAAGAGCAACATCAATGTGCGAGAGAAACGCCAATCTGCTGCCTCTCGCACGCCCCCAACTGGGGACCTGGACTGCAATCCATGCATGTGCCCTGACTGGGAATCGAACCAGCAACCTTTTGGTTCACAGGCCAGCACTCAGTTCACTGAGCCACACCAGCCAGGGCTAAACATAAATTTTTAAATATGAAAAAAATTCACCTTGTTTTAGCAAATAACATTTCATTAAACATGTAGTTTCATTATACCTCTTAATTAAGGACTATAGTTCATGTTACTAGCAAAAATGTTCACTATACGTAAAGAGTTAACAGTGCATTTCTCTGCTAATATTAGATCATGATACCATTATGAAGGCTTCAGAAGGAAAGCTTTTTCATAGGCTGGATTCTAAATTCCATATTTTTCTATCAGTTCTTTTGCTTTAGAAATATAGGCATTCATGGCATCTTCCTTCGATAATCCTGGAAAGATACAAACAGAGTATCTCACTAACGGGTATACTGGGAAGCTAAGAAAATGTGTTGAACTTATTTAATAATTCACAACCTTTTTGGAGGTTCCATGCTTCCCACTTAGCCTTGCCTTTCAAATCTAACATTCCTGGACACTCTGCCAAAAGAAGGGTAGACATATTTTCAGAATTGCTTTTTACTCCCCACTTGCATACACGCTGCTCAAACAAAGCACACCGCTATTTTTAAGAGGACAGTAAATACCAGTATTGACGTCTCCAATTACAGATTGTTTGTAGAGCCCGTAGAGTTCTTTCAGTTCTTCATCATCTGGCCTTGCTTTCAGCTTCCTTACATCTTCCGCCGCCTGATCAAAATCAGCCTGAAGCAAAGGGGAAAAGGCACACAGTGCCCTTGCTAAGTTTATGCAGCCTGTCTGGGGGCTTTTACCACCAAGCAGTGCCAACTCACTGAGCAGCAAGGGGGCCACAAGTAGGAATGAACTAGTGCTGCTCTGGCCCCACCAGCATGATCACAGCGTGCTCACGGACACCACTCCTGCTACTTCCCTGACATACAGACAGGACCTTGAGAGTGAAGTGTAATTCTGAGTACTGAAATTGTTCAACTTATCTATGTTTAAAAATTTAAGAAGACACAAGAAAATGGAAAGATAGCCTGTGTTCTTGGACTGGAAGAATTAATACTGTTAAAATGTACATACTACCCCAAGCAACCAAGGAGCCTACAGATTTGATGCAATCCTTATCAAAATTCCAGTGGCATTTTTCATGGAAACAGAAAAACAATCATAAAATTTTTATGAAACCATAAAAATGCCAAATACCCAAAGCAATCTTGAGAAAGAAAATTAAACCTGGAGGCATTACGCTTTCTGATTTCAACCTACATTACAAAGCTACAGTACTCAAAACAGCACAGTACTGTCATAAAAACAGGCACCTAGGTCGATAATAGAATAGAATAGAGAGCTCAAAAGAAACTCATGCATATATGGTCCATTTAATTTATAACAAACTAGCCAAGAACATACAATGGGGGGAAGATAGTCTCCTCAATAAATGGTGTTGGAAAAACCAGACAGCTACATGCAAAAGGATGAAACTGGAGCACTATTTTACACCGTGTACAAAAATCAACAAAATGGACCAAAGGCTTGAACATAGGACTGGAAACCATAAAACTCCAAGAAAAAAATGTCGGTGGTAAGCTCCTTGACATTGGTCTTAGAGATAATTATTTTGGATTTAACACCCAAAGCACAAGCAACAAAAGCAAAAGTAAAATTATAAGCATTATATCAAACTAAAAATCATTATATCAAACTAAAAAGTAAACATAGAAGCATTATATCAAACTAAAAAGCCTTTGCACAGCAAAGGAAACCATCAACAAGATGAAAAGACAACCTACTAAATGGAAGAAAATATTTGAAAATCATATAGCTGAAAGGGGGTTAATACCCAAAATATAAACAAAGAACTCATAAAATTCAACAACAAAAACCAAACAACCCAATTAAAAAATGGGAGGCCCTGGCTGGTGTGGCCCGGCTGGTTGGAGCATCGTCCAGTAACCAAAGGGTTGTGGGTTCGACTCCAGTCAGGGCACATACCTGGGTTGCAGGTTAGTTCCCAGGTCCAGGCGCAAATGGGAGGCAACCAATTAATGCTTCTGTCTTGCATTGAGATTTCTCTCTCTTCTTTCCTCTCTCTCTAAAATGTGCCCTCGGGTGAGGATTAAAAAAAAGGGTGGAGGTGGATCTGAACAGACTTTCTTTACAGAAAAGCCATACAGAGAGCCAACAGACACGTGAAAAGGTTCTCAACTGCACTGAGCATCAGAGAAATGCAAATCAAAACCACACGGAGATATTACCTCACACTCCTTAGAATGGCTTTGCTCAAAAAGACAAGAGATTCTCAGTACTGGTCAGGATGTGGAGAAAAGGGAACCCTTATAGTACAGTGGTAGGAATGTGAACTGCTGCAGCCACTGTGGAAAACAGTATGGAGGTTCCTAAAAAAATTAACAATAGAATGACTCTATGATCCAGCAATCCCATGTTGGGAATTTACCTAAAAGAAGCAAAACTACTACCTTGAAAAGACACCTGCGCCTTCATTTGCACTGCAGCACTATTTGCAATAGTCAGGACATGGAAACAACCTAATGTCTATCTGCAGATGAGTGGGTAAAGAAGGTAAATGCAGTGAAATATTATTCAGCCATAAAAAAGAGACAATCCTGCCATTTTTGAAAATATGAATGCATGCTGAGGGCCTTGTACTATGTGAAATAACTCAGACAAAGACAAATCCTACATGCTCAAACTTACACATGTAATACAAAGAACAGAACTCACGGAAACGGAGAACAGATTGGTGGTTACAAGAAGCAGGGAGTTGGGGGAAGAGGGAAATCAGTGAAGGTGGGCAAAAGATTAAAGGAAAATTGTAACATATTTTTCCTGTAAGTGAAAAACATAAATAAAAGTTTCTATTACACATTGTTTAATCATATTACACGCAATGCAACTTTCTCAATCACCCTCATGGACACTTTCTTCACTTCTTCCCAAACCCACACTTTGCTACATGTATCAGCTTTGCCACCAATTAGTATCTTGTTCAGGGCATAAGCCTCCCACATTCTTCAGCATCAGTATTGTTTATACCTGGTTAGTGGACTAGCTAGTTTCTAAGGTCAATATCCCTGACTTCATTGTGTAGGTTACTGTAAACAAAACTTGTAAGACTTATTTCTGTTGTTTTACAGAAAAGAGAAGTTGTTCGGCCAATTTAGAACTGATTAGTGAAAAGAAACTGGCTTCCTGGAAAGTCTGTATACAAATATTCTCAGTAATAAACTTTGTCCTCCCCCCATGACTTAACTCTGAAAACTCTGACCTGCCTCACTCCCCGAGACCCTCAGGCTGGCCTGGGCCCCTCAGCTCAGGGCTGGCCAGCAGCCACCCCGCTGGCATATTCTTCACAGAGACAGAATGCTCCTAGAAACTTGGTTCCTTTCCCCTTTTTAACTTCTTAGTGTACATACAAAGGCCATGGCGATTGTTTTCCTTAGTAGAATTTTTCCATTGTTTTCTAGTAGACTGTATTTTACCTAACGTTATTTGTTTTAAACCAAGGGTAAACAGGAATTGTCAGGTATCAAAACAAGACAGTCTCAGTAAGGTGTTCCACCTGACCTTGTATTTTCTTTCTCCAAAGCCAGAGCTCCCTTTTGACCCAAAGATCCAAATGCTGAGTAGAGAAAGCAGATAGCCCCACTATAATTTCAGAACCCAGTGATCTCAGCAGAGTTGCTGGATCAAATTTCTACCCAATGCCAAAATCTCCTGTAACACAACTGAATAGCTGTTTTGTAACGAACAAAAATCACTTGCAAATGGGAGACCAGAGTCTCGCACCTAAATAACCTTGAAAATGGCCCCACCTCCTAATTTATTCCATACAGGAGTCTCAGAAGCATGGGTGCATGTGACAGGGGACAAACCCTCAGCTCATCTGAGTCTTTTTAGGAAATTGTCAGCTACTTTGTACATAATGTCATGGTTAAGAGCACAGACTTTGGAACTAGACCGCCCTGGTTTGAATCACAGCTTCATCATTTCAGAGCTGTGTGATCTTGGGCAACTTACTTAACCTCTCTGTTTCTTCATCCAGAACATGGGCCAATAGCACTACCTATCTACAAGGCTGTTGGGTGGGTTTAAATAAGCTAACACACGTAAAATATTTAAAATAGTGCCTGGCACATAGTGAGTAGTCAATAAAGTTTAACTACTATTATTTTTATTATAAAGCTCTTTGAGAAAAAATAGTTCTAGAAAAAACTGAAAAAAGTATTCACAATAAAGCAAGACATGAAAAATACTTTTCTGTAATTTAACAAAGAATACAAAATTGTTTTTATATACTCAGCTTTGCAAGTAATAATAGAAAGAAATATACTAAAATATGCAAAAATTACTTGTGATTATTGGTAAGTTTTCTTTTTTTTAATACTTTCTACACTCTCCACATCTTCTACAATGTGCATGAACTGTGTCTATAACACGGACGAAATGAAAATGCTACATGAATGGCAGGGCTTCCTCAGGGCAATGCAGGGCAGGGCTATTCGGAGAGGTGGCAGCGTCTTCCCCTTCAGTTTATCAGGCGTCTCGGGTGTTCCTGTTTCTTGTGAAGCTTCATGCCACCTTCTAGCGACAGCAACTCAATTCCTCTTGGCAAGCTAAGCCTTGATTAGAATTCTAAGGCTTCCCAAAAACCATGCTAGATTTTTCCCTCCTTCCAGGAAGGCGTTTCGGGGAAGTTGTTCTCAGACCCTCTGCACAGAGGAGTCCAGCCCCACACAGCTTCACGGGCAGTGTCAGGGGTCCCAGTCCCTCCTCCCTCCCCAGAGAAGCCCATTCCAGAGCATTCCCTCTTTCCAGCTCGTCCTTCCCTGGCACCTTGACTTGGTGCTTTCCTGCTCTTCGGAGTGGTTCCCACATGCTGTCCTCTGTGAGGACTTTCCCCGTCCATCCACGATGAGCTCCAGGGGAAGAACACCGGCCTCACATCAGGACAGTGGATTTGAATTCCATCTCTGAGACCCACTACCGAGGGATTCTGGGCAAGCACCTAGCTCCTCTGAGATTGGGGGTCTGCTGAAAAAAGATCCTATCATCTTCACTGGGGAGGTGTTAGCATTAAACACAATTAAGAATGTAAATGTTTAAATTTTATTCTGTTGAATCTGCCTACCCAGGGCTCATCACTTACATCATACTGTTTAACAGACACATTGGCTGGGCAGCCAGGGATGAACAAGGCAGCCAGGGATGAACGGGGCAGCCAGCACTCAAGGAGCTCAAGGTTTCCTGGGAGGTGCGCAGATCAACAATGATCACATGATATCTGGGTGCTCTGGGAACAAAGAGGAGGGAGCAGCAGCTGGTGTGGAAGATGCATTCCCAGAGGAGATAGAGCTTAGCTGAGCTGGAGGCCAGCACTTTGGGGATGGACAGGAGCAGGAAAGGGTTCCTGGAAGCATGTGGCATTCATTAGGGCTCAACACAGATGCTGAGGGACCGTATTTGTGGTTGCCCCACATGCCCACAATAGAGGGCAGGCATAAACATTCACCTTGGTAGCGGGAGTCGCTCCTTACAGAGGGCTGGCAGGCGGTACAGCCTATGTGAGCCCCTTGTTGAATAAAGGAATATGTGAATGGATATGAAGCTATCATGGGTGAGGAGCAGCTTTAAATGTACAGCTGTTTACAGTTAATCCCAAAGCATTCTCGGCAAAAGGGAATGTTTCGTAGTGTTCCTGTGCTACTGTGGAGCTGGGCTCGCTGCTGTCATGAGGGGTTTCTGCCCCTTCGGAGCTGGCTGTCCTGGAGCCCAGTCCCCAGCACCCTGGCTGAATGTATGTGCACGTCATTCCCTGGCAACTGTGGTGGATTCTTCAAAACAAACTGCCTCCAGGCGCCCTCCCAGACCCTTACCAGACCATGTGTGTGCCGCAAGGACACCTGGCTACACCCCTGGGGTAGGTGACCACAGCGACTCCACTACCACTCGTAGCAGGTGCATCCTGCCTTCCTGGAGGTGGCAGCCATCTCTTACCCCTGAGGAGCGCTGACCATCCCGGCCTCTGTGTAACTTTCCTTTCAAACTTTACCGCAGCTGAAGGCAGCCCCTGACAGAGACTCTCACCTATTCTAGCTTGACTTTCTGCAGCCAAAGAAGGTGGTCACCCACACATGCAGTTGCTGACAGCTTTGTAAGCAATCCTTTCCCATGGAGAAATTGAATTAGGAGGACCACAAATTCTCACACTCAGGAACTGCATGGTTCTTAGGTCTAAAAGAGTTGTGTGTGGAAGGAAAGGGGTTTGGTTAGGCACTAATTCTAAAACCACAAATTCCCTGGCCTCAAAAAGATGTGTTTTCTTGTAGAAGCAGTCTGCCTTTTATTTTCATCATCTAAGAAAGAAATATGTCCAGTTTACATGACTGTCAGCCAGCCTAAAAGCTTTGCTGTGGGCATAAACATATTACAATTTTAAAATAAAATTTGGAAGTTATAGCTGAATTAGAAATCCCATTTGTTTTGTCAAACAAAATGAAACAAAGTACTAAGCTAAAAAGGAAGAATGTTCTGACCTTGAAAGATTTGATTATTTGGGGGGAGAGTTCAACATGAATTATGTCAAACATAACGAAAAATATCTAAAGGTTCAAGGACATGCTTATCCTTATTGGACAGTTTGCACATGCCAGGCAGTTTTAAATGCTCTACACATGCAGCTCCTTTAATCTTAGTCCCTCACTTCCATTTTAGACGAGGAAACTGAGGCACAGGGCAGTTAAGTATGTCACAGGCTAAGAAGGGGTGAGGTCTGGAGTTGAAACTGGCAGGCTCTGGAGTATGTGCATTCGCCCACCGTAACCTTTTCCTTAAAGAATGTCAATGAAGTGAGACATGCCCATTCAATGAAATTGTATGCAGATATTTTTTAAATTATATTTTAGAGGAATATTCAACGGTGAGAAAATGGTGATAGCGTAGCGTTAGGTAAAGGAACCAAAGTGTTCGTACATAATAGCGTAATCGGTGTGTCTATATATACCCACATATTTGCGCATGAGCATGCCTGAGTACACACACACGCACACGTACACATTTCTGGCACAGAGGAGACAGTAACCCATTATGTCAGCGGTGGTTATCACCCAGGTGAAGGAATTCCTGATGGTTTTCATTCACTTCATGTTTGTTCTCCTTCCTAAAAAGTTCCACCCTGAACATACATATTTTTCACAGATCAAAAAACAGTATTTTTAAATCGTAGTTTTACAGATACCTGCCCTTGCCTCAGAGAGCCCCTAGACATGGCAAGAACAGAAGCGCGAGTGGCACCCCAGACGCCCTCGCCTCGGTCTCCAAGGAGGAAAGAGCGCCGCGTCGTCGTCGTCCAGGAGTCCCCCCGCGTCCGCCCTCCCTAGGGCCTCCCTACTCTGCGTTTAACCAGTCCCCCGGGTTCACAGGAGTTGTCACGGGGACCCCGGCTCTGCGTCAACAAATGACACCTGTTCGGTCTCCCCTGCAATACCGGGGCGCTGGCGAAGGCGTGGAAACGCCCTCGGGGTCCGGCGGAGCGCTCTTCGGTGGCGAGGACGCGGGGCAGCAGCCGCCCGAAGCGCCGGGTCCGACTCGCGCCGCTGCCCGGGGGACGTCACGCCCGCCCCATGCCCCCGGGAGCACTTCCCTTCGGGGGGCAAATCCTCCCGCGCCGCCCGCTCTCTGGCTCACCTGCAGGGACATGGCAGCGACACCCTTCCACACCCGCACTCCAGACACCCGCACTCCAGACACCCGCACTCCAGACACCCGCTCCCGCACACCCTACGGCCCGCCGCTCTTTAAAGGGCCGCGCTCCCCGCCCGCCGACTCCCATTGGCCGCCCGACCGGGGCTGCGCGGGGAATGCCAGCCGCCGTGCGGAGGCGCTCGTGTCGGTCTCCCTCCGCCGCGCGGAGGGTTGTGGGCGGCCAGGGCGGCTATGATGCACAGACGGAAGGAAGCGAATTATGGAGTTCATCTCTGCTCTTGGCTCGCTCCCCGATTCGTTCTCAAAAGGTTGTTCGCAGGAAATCCAATGCGGTCTCCCCTGGTCACTGACCTCACTTGAAATACTTTTTGAAAAAATGTATATTTTTTATATAAATGTTTTGCGCGCGCGCACACACACACACACACACACACACACACACACACACACACACCTGTCCTCTCCATAATTCCTAGAAACCTGGAAAGCAGACAGCATTCGGTCAGACCTCTCGCCTCTCCCCACCGTCTCTAGACGCACTTCATCAGGAATGAGAAAGGCTGGTGGTGTGGGTCTTCTCTCCGTGAAGCAGAAACATGCTCTGAGCATTCGCTGCAGCCACCTGAACTAGTTTTCAAAGGCACAGGACTCGCCTATCCAATGTCACTCCAAGTCTGCAGACACACAATGGGGCTGTGATTCACATTTGATTAAAGTTTCAAAGAACTGGAACCGCATTTCTCAGCCATATGAGTTAATTTAGCTCTTCATTTAAATAGAAACATTGTGCAGCAAGGTGACTGGAAAAGCCCACAAAGATAGTGTCAAGAAAGTTACTGATTTGAAACGTCTACCGGTTCAACAATGTTTCACAGTGCAAGGGACAGAGAAGCCCCAAAACATTTTAGCTTGTTTTTCCACAAAACTACACTTAAAAATTTTTGCTACTTTTTCACGGAAATCCTTTGGTTTTTTAGGTTCTCCTCGAAAATATTTTCATAGTGATATAAGTGAATTTCCAAGTAAAGAACAGAAAAGCAAATGTTAGGGAAATGTACTGGGCACGATATTTTCATTTTTATATTTTTATATTTCATACTTTATATTCCTGGACGACAGGCAACTGCACGCTGGGTTCAAAGACAAATGGCAGCTTCCCAACAGTGAGTGCTTCCTCTGCTGGGGAGAGCCCTGGCTCTCTGTGCAGCAACGGGGAGGTACTGCCATGAGGGCCAGTATCTGTGTCTGTCTGCAACAGAGGCATCTCGGCTTTATAGTCGTTTTAAGAAATCAGGAGGAGGGGGGAGGGTAGGTACTATGCTCTGTTGTATGCTCTAAGTCTAGAATGTCCTTTCGAGAACTCTGTTCAAAGAGTGTTCTTCTCTTGAGTTGCCATTCCTAGATGGAATGTCAGAGCCGTGGGTGTCTTGTCTCCAGGAGCAAGAAGGAAGAAGAGGCAATGAAAATACTGACATCCTCTGTCCAGTGATAATGGTGCACTAGGTACAGTGGAAACTCAGCTTCCTGGAACCCTTAGGAGTGAGTCAGTTTGGACAGAAAAATCAAGATTTTTTTTTACCATTTTATTAAATGTTAATTATAAACCAATATATGTATATGTATGATAAAATGTTAAAATTAAAGGGCACACTTATGAACCAACCACCAGTTTAAGAAATGGCACATTACTTTTACCTTTGTGACTCTCCTGATTCCATTCCATCCTATTCTCCTAGTCGTTCATTAATTCACCAATTCATTAATTCCATTCTTTCATTCAAATAATTATTGAGTGCCTATATAAGCCTGGCACTGTTCTAGGTTCTTGAGAAACATTAGTCATCAAAATGGCAAGAATCCCTATTCTTGTGTTACATTCTGGTAGAAAGTTACAGATGACAAATGCTATGACAAGCAAATTATATAGTTTGTTAAAAGATGTTTGGTGATCAGTGTTATTTTTTAAAAGAACAGAGCAGAAGGAATGGAAAGCCTTGGTTATGTGGGATGGAGGAGGTGACTTGGAATTGTAAATAGGGTGGGTGATCAGGAGTCTCTTTGAGAATATGACACTTGAGTAAAAACTTGAAGGTGGAGAGCTGACCAGGATGATCCCTGAGGAAGAGTTATCCTTGCAAAGGCGGCATCGAGCACAAAGACCCAAAGGAATGAGCTTCTCAATCCAGTGAGAGGAACGGCACGGAGCCAGTGTGGCCGGAGCAGAGTAGCAAGAGAAGAGGTCAGAGAACAGGGAAAGGAGACCAGGTCATATGAGGTATTCTTGCACAAAGGCATTTGGTTTTGTTTTTCATTTTTAAATTTTTATTTAGTGATGAGAGAATGAGAGAGAGAGAAGTCAAGGAAATCAAGTTGTTGTACCTATTTAGGCGTTCACTGGTTGATTCTTCCATGTGCCCTGACTGGGGTCAAACCTGCAGCCTTGGTGAATCAGGATGACGCTCTAATCCCCTGAGCAACCCAGCCGGGGCCCAAAGGCATTTGGTATTAGTGAGAGTAAAACAAAACCATTGATGGGTTTTGAGAAAGGACTGACATGATCTGACTGACTTTTTAAGAGAATCAGTCTTGTTGCTGTATTGAAAACAGACTACAGGGGAACAAGGTTGGAAGCAAGGTCCTTCCCGTCATAACAATCCAGGGAAGAACTTAAGGTTGTCCCAAACTCGGGTGGTGGCAGTGGAGGTAGTGAGAAGTAGTTTAGATTCTGGATGTACTTTGAAGGCAGAGTCAACAGGAGTCCCTGATAGATTCTGCACGGGATGTGAAAGAAGAGTCAGGACCACTACAAGATTTTTGACCTGAGTCACTGGAAGGACTATAGGTAGAGTTAGTTTGACTGGTGGCAAAGATCAGAAGTTCAGTTCTGGGCTTGCTTCTTTTGAGATATCAGACATCCAAGTGGAGATGTCAAGTAGGTAGTTTGGTATCGGTCTAGCCTGGGTTGAGTATATAAATTTGGGACTCATGGGCGTAAAGATGGTACATAGAACCTTGAGAATGGATGGCCCTATAAAATGTGTGCATATAGAGGAGAGAAGGGAAGAGGACTGAAGATTGAGCCATGGAAAATTCTAGCATTAAGAGTTTAGGTGAACACACAATACACACATACCAAAAAAAAAATAAAAAATAAAAAACCAAAGAGAGTTGAGGGAGAAGAGGGAGAATAAGCAAAGAAGACAGAGAAGTGACCACTGAGGTAACAGAGAAACTAAGAGAATGTGGCATCCTGGCAACCAAATCAGAAAAAATAGTAAGTGAGAAAGTATATTAGGTTAGATGAGGACTGAGAATGATTGGATCTAGGCCATTGTCAAGATCATTGATGACCTGAAGACAAGTTTCAATGCTGTGGTGGGGGGCAAAGCCTGACTGAAGTGGGTTTAAGAGAAAACATGAAGAGCAATTATGGAATAATGTTGGGGGGCTATTTGTTATCCCTCCCTCTATACACACTGTCTTAATTTTTAAATCCTCCCCATTTTATTCCTCTTCAAGAAGAGTTGATTTTGGCACTTTGCTCTTGCATGTAAATTTTAACATCTATGAGTCAACTTTCACAAAAGAAAATTCTTTTTTTTACTTTATTTGTATCGTTGACACTATTACAGACATCCTCATTTCCCCTGACTTTGCCTAGCTCCACCCAGCCCCCACCCCATTCCCTCTGCCACCGCCACATGGTTGTCTAGGTCTACGGGTTATGCACATACATTAAAAGAGAATTCTTGGATTTTTCTTGGAATTGCACTGAAACTCTATGTCAACTGGGTGGGGGTAGAGAGGTTGATATCTGTATGATAGAGAGTTTACTATTCATGGCTCATGCATCTTTTTCAATGTGTCTTATGTAATGTTTTCAGATAAAGTTTTCCCATTTTCTCCATTGATGGTCATGCACATCTCCTGTAGATTTAATTTTAAGTATTTTTGATGATGTAGATGGACTTTTAAAAAAGATTTCATTGTTTATCTGTTTGTAACTGGTGTATAGAAAAGGAATTGATTTTTGTATACTGACTTTCTAGCCTAGATAAATCTTTTAAGTTTTAATTATTTTTTACTAAATTATTTTGGGTTTTCTCAATAACAAACATAGTCTATGAACAATGACAGCTGCATTCCTTGCTTTTTCTTGCTTTTCTGCACCAGCAGGGACCTCCAGTGTGATAATGAACAGGGGTCGTTATAGCGGGCACCCTCGTCCTGTTTCTCAGATGTGATGCTTTCAGTGATTTGCTCTGAAATGCGACGTTTACTGCAGTGGTTCCTTTGTCATTTGTAATTTGGCAAAAAACTGTTTTCATGAATGGATGCAGAATGTCATCAAAAGGTTTTTATGTCTCTATTGGGATGACCATGTGATGTTTCTCGTTTAATCTTTTAAAGAGATGGCTTACATTATTGATTTTCAATTGTTAAACCAACTTTACATTCCTTGTTAATCTCAACTGGATCTTGGTGAAATGTCTGATTAAAATACACTGTTGCTGCCCTGACTGGCTTAGCTGGCTGGGCATCATCCCGTAAAGCTAAAGGTCACTGGTTTGATTCCTAGTCACATCGATGTTTCTCTCCCCCTCTCTCTCCTGTTTGTAACTTTCCTTTTTGAGACTGTCTTTTCAAAAACTTTCCATATCTCCATTATGCCAACACATAAACAAGTTGGGAAATCATCCTCCAATTTCTGTATTCTGGAAATAATTACAAATGACAGAAAATCATACAGCAGCTGATTTTGTGAAAGTGTGAAGTGAATCACACTTCAGCTGATTTTTCTCATTCTGCCTCTCTCATTTCTAATCCCTGAGGCTAACACCCACTTTCCAAGTACAAGGGAAGCCTAACTACTTGT
>PVJI01015681.1:0-40446 GCA_004026765.1 Micronycteris hirsuta
ACACACAAACTGAAAGTAAAGGGATGCAAAATTAGCTATCATGGAACAAAAAGAAAGTTACGGTAGCAATACTTACATAAGACAAAAGTTAAAACCAACACTATGCCCTGGCTGATGCGGCTCAGTGGACTGAGCACCAGCCTGTGAACCATAAGGTCACTAGTCTGATTCCTGGTCAGGGCACATGCCTGGGTTGTGGGCCAGGTCCCTGGCTGGGGGTGGGTGAGAGGCACCCAAGTGATGTATATCTCACACACTGATGTTTCTCTCTCTCTTTCTCCCTCCCTTCTCCTCTCTCTAAAAGTAAAATAAAATCTTAAACACACACAAAGACTATAACAAGAAACAAAAGAGGGCATCAATAATAAAGGGATTAATCTAACAAAGGACATAAACATTTATGCACCCAACATAGCAACACTAAATACATAAAGCAAATACTAACTGACTTAGAGGGAGAGATTGAAAGTATTATAATAATAGTAAGGGACTGTAACATTTCACTTTCATCGATAGATAAATCTTTCAGACAGAATATCAACAGGGAAACATGGCCATACATGACACATTTGACAAGACAGACTTAAGAGATGCATACAGACAACACATTATTTTCAAGTACACGTGGGACATCCTCCAGGATAAATCACATTAGGCTACAAAACAAGTCTCAATACATTCAGAAGATTGAAATCGTACCAAGCATCTTTCAACCATAATAGTATGAAACCAGAAATCAATGACAAGAAGAGAACTGGAAAAGAATTCAAATATATAAAGGCTAAACATGCCACTGAAAAATGTTCAATGAAGAAATCAAAGAGAACATAAAAGGAAAACTACTTCTAGATAAATAAAAATGGAAACATTTTAAAATTATGGGATGCAGGAGAAACAGTTCTAAGAGGGAGGTTTACAGCAATTGCGGCTTATCTCAAGCAATAAGAAAAACCTCAAACAAAGCTTACACCTAATGGATCTAGAAGAAGAACAAACAAAAGCCACACTAATAGATGGAAATAAAAATTAGAGTGGATGTAAATGAAATAGAGACTAAATGTAAAAATATCAATGAAACGAAGAGCTGGTTCTGTAAAATGATGAACAAAATGATGATAATAAACTGTTAGCCAGACTCATCAAAAAGAGAGAGGGCCCAAGTAAATAAAATCAGAAATGAAAGAAATTACAACAGATACCACAGAAATACAAAAGACTAAGAGACTACTGTAAACAATTATATCCTAACAAAGCAGACAATGTAGAAGAAACGGAAAAACTCCTAGAAACATACAGTCTACCAAGATGAATCATGTAGAAATAGAAAATATGAACACATCTATTACCAGTAACAAAATGAATCAGTAATCAAAAAATTCCCAACAGAAGTCCACAACCAGACAACCTCAGAGAAATGTTCTACCAAACATTTAAAGAAGAATTAATGCCTATCCTTCTTAAACTATTCCAAAAATTGAAGAGAAGGAAAACTTCCAAACTCACTCAATGCAGCCAGTTTTACCCTTATACCAAAATCAGACAGTAAAAAAACAAGAAAATTACAGGCCAATATATCTGATGAGCATAGATGCAAAAATTCCTTATAAAATATTAGCAAATTGAATGCAACAACACATTAAAAGAATCATACACCATGATCAAGTGGGTTTATTCCAGGGGTACAAGGATGGGTCCATATTCACAAATCAATCAATGTGATACAAGACATCAACCAAATGAAGAATAAAAATCAGATGATCATCTGAATAGATGCAAAAAAAAGGCATTTCACAAAATTCAACAACCATTTATGATGAAAACTGTCACAAGGTGAGTATAGAGGGGACATACCTCAGCATAATAAAGGTCATATTAGACAAGTCCACAGCTAACATTATAAGTGAAAAGCTAAAAGCTTTTCCTCTAAGAGAAATGAAAGGAAAATTACCTCTAGATAAATAAAAATGGGAGACAAAGATGCTCACCCTTGCCACTTTTATTCAACATAGTATTAGAAGTCCTAGCCCTAACAATCAGAGAAGAAAAAGAGATAAAAGACATCCAAACTGGAAAGAGGCAGTAAAACTTATTATTTGTAGATAACATGACACTATATATTGAAAAACCTAAAGACTCTATAGGAAACTGTTGGAACTAATAAATGAATTCAATGAAGTTACAGGATACAAAATTTATATACAGAAATCTGTTGTATATCTATACATTAAGAATGAGCTATCAGAAAGAGAAACTGTAAAACAATTCCATTTTCAGTTGCATGAACAAAGTACCTAGGAATAAATTTAACCAAGGAATGGAAAGACCTGTGCTGTGAAAATCAGTGATCCCCCACCTTTTTGGCCTCGCAGACCAGTTTTGTGGAGTGGGGAGAGGTGGAGCTCAGATGAGCTTCATATGCTTGGTATGGATTGGGGGAGACGGGCGACGGAGCTCAGGTGAGCTTTGCTTGTGGCCCAGTTCCTAACAGGCCTTGGATGGTCAATGGTCTGCAGCCCAGGGGTTGGGGACCTCTGGTGAAAATGTTAAGACATTGATAAAAGAAACCGAAGATGATATATGTAAATGGAATAAAATACTGTGCTCATGGATTGGAAAAATTAATAGTATAAAATGTCCACACTACCCAAAGCTATCTACAGATTCAGCGTAATCCCTATCAAAATACCAATGGCATTTTTCACAGAACTAGAGTAAATAATCTCAAAATTTATATGGAACCACAGAAGACCCCGAAGAGTCAAAACAATTTTGAAAAAGAACAAAGTTGAAGGCATCACACTACCTGATATCAAACTATACTAGAGATCTATAATAATCCAAATGTATGATACTGGTATGAAAACAGACACATAAGTCAATGGAACAGAATAGAGCCCAGAAATAAACCCAAGCTTACTTATACGATCAATTAATCTATAACAGAGGAAACAAAAGCATACAATGAAGAAAAGACATTTCTTCAATAAATGCTTCTGGGAAAACTGGACCACTTTCTTATACCATATATAAAAATAAAGTCAAAATGGATTTGAGAGTTAAGTGTTATATCAGAAATCATAATACTCCTAGAAGAAAACATACTAAAAAGCTTAAGCACAGTGAAGGAAGTCATCAACAAAACAAAACAACAACCCACTAACTGGGAGAAGATATTTACAAATGATATGTCTGATAAGGAGTTGATATCCAAAATATGTGAAGAACTTACATAACTCAACATCAAAAATAAACCAGTCTGATTAAAAAATGGGCAGAGGACCTGAATAGACATTTTTCCATATAAGATATACAGAACGCCAACAGATACATGAAAAGATAGTCAACATTACTCATCATCAGGGAAATGCAAATCAAAACTAAATAAAATATCACCTTATACCTATCAGGTTGTCTATTGTAAAAAAGACAACAAATAACCAAATAACAAGTGTTGGTGAGAATGTGGAAAAAAGGGGACCCTTGTGCATTGCTGGTGCGATTGCTAACAGGTACAGCCACTGTGCAAAACAGCCTGAAGGTTCCTCAAAAAATATACCATAAATAGAACTACCATAAAATCCAGCAATTTACTGCTGGTTATCTATCCAAAGAAAATAAAAACACTAATGTGAAAGATACTCATACCCCTATGTTCATTGCAACATTATTCACAATAGTTAAGATATTGAAAGAACCTAAGTGTCCATCAATAGATGAATGGATAAAGAAAATGTGGTACACAGAGAGAGAGAGAGAGAGAGAGAGAGAGAGAGAGGAAGGGGGAGGGAGAGAGGGGGAGAGAGGGGGGGGGAGAGAGAGAGAGAGAGAGAGAGAGAAATATTACTTGGTTATGAAAAAGAAAAATCTTGCTATTTTTGTCAACACAGTGGATCTAGAGGATATTAAGTGAAGTTAGTCAAACAAAGGACAAATACTATATGATTTCACTTATATGTAAAATCTAAAAAAACAAAACAAAGGAATAAATAAAACAGAAACTAACTCATAGATACAAAGAACAAAATGATAGATTCCAGGGGAGATGGGTGGAAAAAAAAGAAAAGTACTAAGAAGTATAAACTCCTAGTTATAAAGAAGCACAAACTCCTAGTTATGAAGTAGATAAGTCATGTGATGTAATATATAGCACAGGGAATACAGTGAATAGTATTGTAATAACTTTGGTAACAGACACTAGATTTGTCACAATATGACCATCTCATAAGGTGTAGAAATGTTGAATCATTATGTTATACACTGGAAAATCATGTAATATTCCTTATCAAATATATTTTAATAAAAAAATTAAAAAATAAGTAAAGTCACCATGTTAAAAATATCTGGCACATAGGATGTGCTCATTAAGTACTAAATGAATGAATGGCTTTAGGATAATAAAATTCATGTACTCAATGTTAGTAATCCATGTCTAATTTAAAAAACTAAAAGCATAAAATTGCATTAAAATGTTATATATATATATATAACATATAAATATAAATATATATATGTATACACACACAAGCAGCTCTTATTTTTCTTCTAAAGAAGCTTAGGATTAAGCATTAGGTTCTCAGTCTCATCTTGGATTTTAGCAAGTTTAGTTATGCACATTTAAAATGGACACTTTTTTGATGAAGCCTTTGTCATTATGCAGAATAATGATTGCTTGCTATTTTCCCCTGGTTTTATTCACAAGAGATTTATTTTAAGTAGTTCTCTGAAAAGTAAGGTAAGTTTAGTTGTGGAGCTATGAAACAAGGCCACTTTTACTCTAGAAATGAAAACTGCTTTCATTGTGTGGGGGACTATTATATTTTCATTTAAAAGAAATCATACATATGCCTAATTGTCTTTATTCGAGGTATGTTGTATTAGGGAAACAAAAGCATTTCATGGAGAAAAAAAATCCTGGCAGATTTTGACCACAAAAGACAGGTCATGGAAAGATACCCGGAGTTAGAAGGCTCCCCACATTTTCTCTGCATAATCTTTTAGGGAACAAAGTTGTGCTCACAGAGAAGCCTGCAAGAGATCTTTATAGAATAATCTTGTTATTTTAAATAAACAAAGGAATGTCTAACTTTTTGTCTCTGAGGGTTTTGTTTTAATGATAAAAATTACCGAATTAGACGCAAATGCTGGCCAAAGTCCTGGAAGCTCTATTGGCCAACAGTCTGTGATGAAACAGGCCGCTGGCAGCGTGCAACCTGGAAAGGTCGGTTCTTACTAGATTGTGGAGACCCTGAGGGCCAGGCTATGGAATGTGGTCCCCTCCTCCTTAAAATACACCAATGAGAAAGCTTTTGCTAAGGGAAATGACAGAATTACACTTGCAGGGATGTAGAAGAATGAAAAGTTCGATGGACAAACTGCGAGTCAACCTCCCTTCCCCAGGTCTTGAGAAACACAAGGTCTGTATTCTATGGCCGCAAATAGTTCTGCAAACCAGCTCAGCTGCCTAGTAGAGCCTTCCAAAGTGATGTTTGGAAGGTCCTTAGGTTGCATCCGGGCTCAGGTAACAAGGCTTTAATCACCTGGCACTGTCTGCCATGGGGTGGAAAGGGGCATGCTGGCCTGAGCATGCACACGCAGTAGCTCTGTTCTCAAGGATGGCTCAGCACTCCACCTTCCTTTCTGCTCGCAAACAACAAACCACAGTCCACATTCTATGAAGACCAACCACGTGGGCTTGTGTGCACCTCTCTTCAAAAAAAGCCACTTCATATTTAATCAACACTGCCCCCTTTCCATGCTACCGGTTCTGAGCACATTCGTGAGCAGTTCCAGAGGGAGAGGGCTCGTGGAAATGAGCCAGTTCTGAGCATTTTGAGGACGAAGAAAAATTACATGGCCCGAGAGGTGCCACCCGGGGAACACTCACCTTTTTCGCCCCTTGCTCCTCTTCCACACCGTCACCTATAACAACGTACACCACTTTTCTTCCAAACCTTTGAATTATCCTCTCAAAACAGCTTTCCTTTCCTAGTGAACAAAAGTAAATCATAACACATGTGAAGGTTGGTACCTCAGAGCTATAGCTCTTGAACTTTGTATTTAAAATGCTTTCTTCATGCTTCTGATTCAACTCTCACCTACTTGTGCAAACGAGAAGAGAGCTTTGATCATGCCATTTGGGTAGCACGTGGAAGAGCACAATAAGTTAAAAATTGTAAATGAATTACCTATGTGGTGTCCCATCCCTTGAAATTGACCGTTTTAGTACTCTTTTCCCAAGGACTCGTCTATTACAAAGCAGGTTTAGTCAATCACAGAACGGCATCTGAGGGAAAAAGTACTCTTTTGCAGCACTACTTTATTTTTCCTACAAGCTAAGACTAAACAAAGTCACGTCATTCTGGCAACAAAGTTTCACTTGATTTTAAAAATGTTTCATGATACAACGAACTCTGAAAATCACGTCTGATTCAAAGGCTATTGAGAAGGATGAAGAAAACGGAGAAATCAGACCTGGGCAGGAGTTCATCTCTCCGTGTTCAGGTTGGGGTTTTAGGTGAATTAAGGACCCCCAGAGCCTAGCGTGTTTGCCTGAAATATTCTCATAAACCTGTTTCTGAAATAAATGTCAGGTAATGGGGCACTTCAGGGGGACCACGCTTGCCTTACCCAGACATCTAATGGTCCATAAAGCCCTTTCCTAGAGAAGAAACAGGTAGAGGTAACAGAATACCTTTATCTATCTATTATCTTTCCCATGTCAGGACTCAATGTGGGCCCCCGTGGCGGCTCCGCTGGCAGCGCCCCCATTCTTAATGCAGCCATTGTTGCTGCTTAGAGAAGAGGTCGGTCCTCCAAGTCCGGGGCTGCCAATGGGGTCATTTTAATGGACAATGGGACAGTTTATAGTTTTCAAATGTGAATGGCTGAGTGGGGCCTGCATCTCTTTCAAATAAGGATCAGATATACACACGAACAAATTGCTTGTTTGCTTAAACAAATGTCTGCTTTATATTTGTATTTTGCACTAAAATCTCTAGTTTGCATCTGACAGAACGAAACAGGGCTAGCCTTATTCAAAGGATGTCATTTCAATGCTACTTCAGTTGCCCACTAAACTGTGAAATGTTAAATCACTTTAAGAAACTAATACAAAGTACAGTTTTCAATGCAAAAATATACAAACCAAAGTTTGAATGCCATGGAGCTATCTTTTCCTCCTCAGAAGGAAATGTTAACAGGTTTTTTTTGGAAGTGTCTTTTTCATGGAAAACAGAGAGGTGAACTCAATGGTGTTTTAAAGGTGAAGCTGTGGTGAACAAAACAGTTCTCACCGACATGCTGTCTCCCATAGGCTTCATTGTGATTTTGGGTCATGTGGACATTTTGCACAATAAAGTTGAAAAACTATTAGAAGTTAATTTGAGGTCGTAGCTGAAGTTCTCATTTTGACCAATGCATTTTGTCTGGAAGAACATCACATCTCTGCTACCTGAGATACCTCCGCCTATGCCTCTGCCATGGGCCTACAAGGAAAACGTCTAGGCTTTCTGCACTGACCCTCATATCATATTTCATTTTATGGCAAAATTAGCACTAACTATACGGATTCCAATCTCTACTTTTCTTGTTAAAAGTATCATAGAAGAGTGACCCCTAACACTTGGGTTTTGAGATGATTTCTACCACCACATATTCTTTAATTCTAATTTTTGTTCTGTGCTGAAATAAATAAAAGTCCAATATTGCAAACAAAATACCCATTAAAAATACTTCCTTGGTTGTTGTTATAACTTGCTATCATCCTAACATTTTCAAATTATTTGGGATTAGAGTTCACCATGCGTGACGTGTAGTCCACTTCTCGTTCTTCCCTTCTGGGGAGTGAGGCAAGGCCCCTTCTGTCCCATGCACTTCTTAGGAGTTTGTTTTGCCTTTATGTGCTGACTAACCTTCACCTTGGACCCCGGTTTACAAAACACAACGTAACTCCTGTGTATGACATAAGGTGGGTAAACACCTGACAATGTAAACTGATGACTATTCTTATGGAACATGAGACCATATAAAAATTCAGTTTTATTGGGTCACTAGGAATTCTATTTGGCACATCCCCTCCTTTTTTATAAGGATTTTCCAGCATTTTGTTCTTGGCCTTTTTCAAAAACCATCAATAATTCTCCAACTATTTCCATCTTCACAGAGCTAACTCCGAATATCCCAGAGGCTCTTAAACTCAACGCAGATAAGGTCAAAGCCTTCTCTTTCCAATCAAACCTGATTTCCCCATCAGCTAATAGTGTCACTGCTGATTCAGTTGCCTAAAAGAAACCTCTATGTCAGCCTTCTTCAAAATAAACAACCATTTATTCAACAAATACTTACTGAGCACCTACTATGTGCCGGGCACTATAGCTACATGGATGAGTGAGATAGATATTCCACTATCTGGTGGGGAAGTCGGACTATGAACAAATAACTACACAAGCAAATTTTTAGCCATCAATTAGTAAGTTCCTTGCAGGACAGGTATAAAAGTGTAGTCAGAAGGAGAGTTACAGGTACAGGGATTCCACTGTTGTCCCTTTTTCTTTAGAGGTGAGCAGCTAAAAACAACCTTTGCCCCACCTACCAGCGTACTTCTCCCCCTTCCCTGGGACTCACTAAAATAACATTCACCTTGTCAGGGAGACGTACAAGGCCACATAAGACTAGACCCAAGTCTACCTCCCCCGCCTCAGCTTTTGGTGAACGCTGCACACTGGTCACCCAGGACCACTCACAAGTCCCTTAGAAGGGAACATGTTTTATTAATTTCTCTCTTTGTTCTCACAAGCCCGTCTGCCTAGTAAACTCATATTTACCTTCCATACCCAGCTCAGAAGTCATTTCTTCCCTTTAGTTTTCACTGACACTTGCCCTCTGCCTCCTCCAGGGTGGCAGTGAATGCTTCCCCCATGAAGGGCACGTTCAGGATTCAGGCACTCAGTGTACAGACTCCCAGGGGTGTGGGAAGGTGTCTGGACCTGGGACTCAGAGAGCTAGTTTGTCCCTTATCTTTACTAGCTATTAACTGGAACAATTTACTGAAGTAGCTAAGCTTCGGTTTCCTCATTTATAAAATGGAAAGGTTGTGGAGATTGATTTTAATATGTAAAATGCTTAGTACAGGTCTAAGCTTCTAATAAATACTTGATAAATGCTCATTTACATATTTTTAATCATCATATCCTGGTTATTTAGCTCCCTGCCTTCCTTGTTGGGTAGTGAATTCTCGAAAAACAAGAGCCATACCTCTTTTTTTATCTCACTTTTATTCTGTCTTGGTTTGTATTCCAACTAAATTTCAATTAGTCTTTCCAGCTATGTTTCCTTTTTGTAAAAACTTAATTTTTTTGTATCCCCATAACAAAAAGGGGAATTCGATGCTCTACACATGTTAAATTAAAACAAGGGGGGCATAAGGGGACTGAATAGTAATGGAAAAAATATAATAAAGATTAAAAAATAAAATAAAATATAGTTCTAGCAATAATAAAGCAAGCTATCATTAGAATGGTTTCATTTCTACTTTGTATATCTCTATACTACTATTTGTTTTAGCTTAGGAGATATTGTTGTTGATGTTGCCTTAAAAAATAAGATAATCCAGAAATGATGCTAAACTGACTATCGCCAAAATGTATAGGTCTTAATGTTAGCCAGTAAGGTGAAATTTTCTGAATAAAACTACGTGGATTATGATTTACAGTGTATTTCTCTCCATGTCTAAAGCCAATTTTGACAATAAAATTAGTTAAATTATTCTTCTAGTTTTCTGGCATCCAGCATTCAGAACACAAGTCTCATTGAATGCCTTTCATTTTTACTAGCCTGAAGAAGAAGAGTCCATTGTAAAATAAAAGCAGCTCACCTATTTTAGTTGCACTGTAAATATTTTCTATTGGAAATACAATTCCTAATCCATATAGCAGGACTTTCGCCAATGCTGGGATAAGCTGAGTCGTTGTTACTAAAATATTCACACAGTTCGTCCTATGAGAACAGAAAGAAAGTAAAAAGACTTGAAAAATAAATCTCCAGAATGAGTCAGCATGAGCACAGCTCATTTCTTCAGCAAAGGCACCCCTAAATGACTTGGGGATCGCTTACCGGGAATGAATGAGTGTGAGAGCTTTGAGGGCCAATGTCAACCAGGAGTCCGTCAGGGCTTCGATCTCAGCCCTCAGCTGCAGCCAGGCCTCCCTCTTGGCCGGACCAAGCAGACCTGTGGGTTGAAAATCACATGAGCTACTTCCTTAACAATGTGTCTATTCAACATCGTAAATAATAAACACTTAATGCTGCTCCTACTGTGACCCTCAAGCCTTAGAGTATACCAAATAATTTTTCATATATTAGCATTCATTTGACAAATATTTAGTACTGTAGGAAGCATGTATTGAGTTTGAGTTCCTAATATCTTTTGGTTATAGAAGTCATCTCTTCTTTTTGGGGGGGCCTGGTTGCACCCATTTCTCTAAGCATGTAGTTTGGACAGAGCCACCCTACCCTCTGGCTCCCAGGGTGGGAGGGTGACCATGGCTTGGTCAGTGAAGGTCAGTCTTGGAACTTCTGCTGAATCCACTGGGAAAGATATTTCTCCACCCAAAAGGAGGCACTAAACTGGCTGCATGTAAAGCTGGACATACCAGTGGTCATCTTTGCCACTTCTGGGGAGGGACAGACCTAGAATGACTTCTAAAGGAAAAACTAGGCAAGAGATCCCTGCTGGCATCATTTGAACACCTGGATTTAGCCATGCTGGAAGTAAACATCTTCCCTAAATTTTCATTAGTAAGCTAATATAGTCCCTTTTGTGCTAAAAACCACATGTGAAAATATTCAGTCTCACACAAACATCTACTCAGTAGACAGCTTTTTATAAGCCATCTCAAGTCATCTGAGCAAGGGTTGTTAACCCCACTTCATTGGAAGGACAACCAAATGTCAGAGGGGTCAAGAAGTGTACTCCGGGTCACACGCCTACTGTTAAGTTATGGAGCCAGGACTGGACCAGACGTGCCCAGGCAGCTGGCTCCCGTCTAATATTCCTCTCACTAAATCACAGTGGAATAATCACCGGTCAGACAAAACTGCTCTAAAAATAGTTATTATATCAAAAAAAAAAAAAAAAGGATGACACAAAAGTGTGTGGCACTTTGAGAAGTGTATCTAGACCGTCTTAACTAACCCAGTGAGATACTGGTGACAGTCACTTGCCTCCGACATTGTTTTTGTAGGTATTGTAGATCTCTTTTACGCGTCTGTAGCGGAAAGCCAACTTTCTCATCCAGTCCACCCCGCCGCGCACGCCGGTTGCCAAGCATAAATTAGCGCTGGTGGCTGCCGCAGGAAAGCCATCTGTTCCAAAGTTATATGTGCTATTTAGATGCAAGAAAAGCCCAAAGTTAACCAAAGAAAGTTCATCTTAATTAGCTGAGCAATTACACCATAAAATGGAGTCAATCTCTTCACATTCCTTCGGGCTCACCTGAGGTCTTGACCATTATCATCTGAAGAGACATCATCTATATGAACTTGGTCACATTCCTAAAATGCAATCAAAATGCTACATGTCAGTTTTCAAAAAGCATTTACTTTTTTTTTTTTAACCACAGACAGCTACTTAAAAACCCCTGCAACTTTAATTGGACTGTTTTCCAACTATGTCAATCAGTAGGTGGCAGTCTTGTTAAATTGACATTTTTACCTACTTCAGGTCCTCTTTTAATATTAGAAACCAGCAATGTCATTAGAGACTACTGTTATTCAGCTGCAGAAAACAGATTTTTGTGTTTAGAAAGGAAAGTGATTGAAAACAATTAGCATATGTGTTCCATAAACCTCAGGTACCTGAAGACATCATGCTGCTCAAAGCTGATTCAGTCAATGCCCACACATAACTGAAACCAGACATTTTGGTAAATGTAACATGCTAGAAAAATTAAACCTGATGCTAACTGCCAATGAAATTATGACCTCTGATTGCTGTCGAGCCACACACCAACACAGCCTGAGGCCAGTGTGCTGAAGAGCCCAGACAAAAAAATCTGTTACTGGTTTGCCATTGATTCGAGAGATGTGAGTTTTATTCTTTCTCTCTGTGTGCACGCGCGTGCATGTGTAGGAGGAAAGGAACATGGGAGACTTCAAATAAAAACAATCAAACCATGCCATGTTTTTTATTTATTTTTTGACTGTTTCACTATTATTGCATATTCATTTTAAACACTGGGTTTCTGAGTTTATTGTAGAATAATGTTATTTGAACAGACCTGACTTTAAAAGCCCAAACCATGTGTATACGTTGTATAGAAGAGGAGGCCGCCATTGTGGGCTAAAGCTGTATTGGACCAAGTTCACATTCACGCACCTGTTAGCATATGAGCACCCGTATCTTCCCACTGGGTGCCAAGCCCCTAGCGTGCATGACTGTGGACAGAACCAACCTCGTACAACTCAGCGGAGCAGAATTCAACAAACATTTGTTGAACAAATGAAAGCGCAAATTTGGAGACAGACAAGGTCTCCAGCCCAGAAGAAAGTAACACATACTTGGCATGTTTTAATGTTTCAGTCATGATTCTTCTCTCTGCAGTGGGGCTCCAAATACCCCACTTACTTCCCTTCGAAGTTTTAGTTTCAGAAATATTATTAGAAGAATTTTCTAGGTACACTGTCCTACATTTTAAAAGGGTCTTCTAATGAAAGGTCTGGCCATATTTCCTGTATAGCTCATTTTATAAAATCCAGTGCTTAACATTCAATTGGCAACGAAGATGACATACACATAGCGCCGCAGTAACAAAAGGTGTATTTTTATGTTGCCGGTTCCTTCTGAACAAATTCTTGGCTCTCCATGGATTTGTGAGGAAGGGAGCAGGAGATAGAAGTGGAAAGAAACTCAAACCAGCTGTTGCTTAACAGAATTAAAACCCTGACCCCAACCTCTTCTCTAAAGCATCTATTTTCCAGGCAACCCGCTCCCAGCAAGCAGCAAGTTCTAGGGAGGAAAAGACTTTGACCTTGTAACCCTCCCCTGCTCTCCCGAGATCTATAACCTCAGATAAGAAAAAAGGAAAAGCCAGTCTGGGAGGCCCTACATGTGGATGGTGAGTTTCACATTTGAGGAACAGGTCATTGCTGGAAAACATGTTTGGGAATTTCTCAGACTTACTCATTTAATCGGGAAGGTGAATGCTAGTTATTGTTGTTTTCGACAATGTACTTATTCTGGCTTTAAAGAGTTTCTAAATCATGAGTAGGAGTTTCTGCCATTTAATTAGTCAAAACTACAATTTTTTATGTTGTGGGTAAATCACTCTTTTAAGGGTGCCTGGTTAGTGTACAAAAAAAGTGTACCTCAAAAAGTCTCCCAAAGCAAACAAACAAAAGCCATAGTGATTTTTGTCTCTTGGGAGAGAGAACAGAGCAGGAGGAAGTTGAGGGCCTGCGAGAGGAAAAGATATGTTAAAAGAATTCATTTCAAGGAATCAAAGTTGACTTAAAGTTCCTAGGTTGACTCTAGGCGCGGGGAGAACTCTTTGGAAATGCCGGGTGTTAAGAGGCTTTTCTTAAACTAAAGCCCTGTAAATCCCCATTACTAACAGAGAAGTCAGTTATCTAATAATGACCGTTAATGACTCCATTGTTGCCATTGTCCTCCCACATCCTGTGTTTGTTTTCCTGCGCAGGCTGCACCGGAGCCCTAGAGTCCGCAGCCTGCGGCCTTATTGGAAGTACTGTTCAGCTTGTTGGTTAGTCCTAATTAAGGGTCAGTAGCTTTAAGCTTTTACCTGCAGATACCAAACTCATTTGATTTGATTAAAGCAAAGCTTGGTTTGGTGTGCTGGCGACAAAGAAATCCTCCTTCTTTATCAGGAGAATTTTTGTAGAATGATTTTAATGACAATAGATGCAAAAATCAAGAGCATTTTTAAAGGGCCTAATTAGCACCTCAGGAATTAAAAAAAAATTAAAATGTCTGTCAAATGTGATTTTGCAATTGTTGCTCATTTCACTTAACAATGGAAAAAATACCATCTTGCACAAATTTTGCATGGATAAAGTTACATACTGCAGATTCATTACCTATAAGTTTGTATGAGTTTGCAAATAATGGTATAGCTGTTTTGAGAAAGAAGCTGTGTGTGGTTTTTGGAAAATGTTAATGAGGAGCTATAATATATTACTATCTTGATGCTCACCTACTAAAAAGTTTTAATTCTTAAAAAAAAAAAAAAGGAGGCTATTAACAGATTGAAATATTGCCCAGCAGCACTATGGGATGTGTGAGCTGTGCTGGGTGTATTCTCTCTCAAGCTAGAAACCGCAGGCCCACGCATTCCGACTTCCTGAAAACCTGTCTCCTCCACTGGACGGAACTCCCTGCCCCCTGCTCGGCAGAAGGCATCTTGTGTATCACTTGTCTTCCTAAGAGCCTAATTTTAGGTTTTTGTTTTTGCTTTCTGGACTTGGTTGTTTTTACTTGCCAAATCTGTTTTAAGTCCAAACATCAAATAACTCAGGGAGGAGAGCAGAAGGGGCTTGGCCCATTGAAACAACAACAATGGAGCTCTCAGCCCCTTTGGAAGAATCCACAGACCCACAGGACAAGAATGGAAGCTTCCCATATTTTCAGGTGCCCAAATATATTCCTAACATCCTGCTTTGGTGCTTAATAAACCGAGGGCAGAGCATCACAGAATTCCATGGGAAAATAAGTTTCTATTCCCCAAAGACTGAATGTGCTGAAAATGCACTTTTGAAATAAACTTCCAAAAAATTCATGATAAGGTTTTCAGGAGCTCAAGTCATCACTGAACCTGAGCCTTAGGACAGCATTCACGTGTGTGGGGCCACCATGCCGGTGCTGCCGGTTTAGCAGATTTAATGCGTTAACTGTCCTGTTGAGATGCCCAACGGACCCCGAACATGTCTGGGTGTCTGGCCTGGAGCGTCACTTGGGCCAGAAGTAGCAATTCCTTGGACTCCTGGTAGACTCTGCAGTCAATATTCATCCCAGCTGGCTAATGGGTGCTTTAGTTTAGAAAGGTTGTCATTTATTCATGTATCCAATTATTTATTTATTTTTTAAAGATTTTATTTATTTTTAGAGAGAAGGGAAAGGAGGGAGACAGAGAGGGAGAGAAACAGCAATGTATGGTTGCCTCTCACATGGCCCTCACTGGGGACCTGGCCTGCAACCCAGGCATGTGCCCTGACTGGGAATCGAACCGGGATCCTTTGGTTCCCAGCCCGCACTCAATCCACTGAGCTACACCAGCCAGGGCTCCAATTATTTATTAAGGGGCTACTATGTTCTAGGTGTTGTTCTAGATGCTAAGGATGTACCATTTGATAGACAAAAATCCTTCCAAATTTGGAATTAATATGGCAGACGCTCCAAAACAAGAAAATATGCAAAATGTACAGTATGCTAGAAAGTGGTAAAATCCAAGGAGAAAAAATACAGCAGGCAAGGGAAATATGCAATGCTGTGCAGGGGTCTAGGGAAAGAGCTTTGCTGGCCAAGAACACGTGCAAAGGGTCTGAGGCAGGGGCCTCTGGTGCCAGTGCATCAGCAGGAGGGAGGGGCAAAGAGGAGATTCAGCAGGGGAAGGGTTAAGCTGGCTGGCGGGTCACAGTAAGGAGCTGGCTTTGGAAGTTTCAGTAAATTATGAGTCCCTGCCCTCAGGGCACTTCAGTTTAGCAGAAAAGACATTTGCTACACTCCTGATAAATTACAATTGTGGTAAGTGCTGCAGAACGTCTCTGGAACCAAAGGAGCATCCTCCTGTTGAATCGCTGGCTTTATTGGTCCCAGAGGGTAGCGGAGGTCTAAAAAACTGAAAGTATATTTTGCCAAATCAGGGAGGGACAGCAAAGCCCCCAACTGATCCTTGTTGCTTCTGTGATGAAAGCAATAGCAGAGAGAGAAAAGGCGGACTGCAATCACTGAAGCTGCGGGAACAGAAACAAAGCACAGCTCCATGGTCCCGGACTGTCAAAGCCAGACTCCACATTTGATGGCCGTGGGGTGGGGGTGAGGGAGGTGGCTCTCACGGAGGAAGCTGTCCCCCTGACTGGGAAATACCATGTTTTGCCGTGTATAATGCGCACTTCCCCCACCCCAGATTTTTAGGGGAAAAGTAAGGATGCGCATTACATAAGGGCAGTACTAAACCGTTGGGTGCACATTATACTTGGCAAAAATACACCCCAAGACAGAGAGACATGGAGTAGCTCTGGAGTTCATGACCCCCGAGAGCCAGCTGAGAGGGAAGGCTCTTGAAGACAGTTTCCTTTACCCAGCAAATTACAGATATGAAAACTAGTCTAGAGGCTGGGTAGGGATCAAGGATGGGAGAAACATTTTTTGTTAAGGGCCTTCCAAAGGGGTGTCAACATACAGGCTCTATACTGAGTCAGCAGCAGAGGAATATATACTTAATGTTGTTATTTAGCCAATATTCACATATACCCATATAGCACAAGCAGACCTTAGAAGGGCTAGGCAGGGTTTTGACGATCCTTCGTAGGAAAAGTTCACAATTAATCACTGAATTCAGATACCGCTAAAGCATGTAGCCCGCGGATCCCGTCCTGAGGCCGGGCCCTCCCCTTTCCAAGTCCTACAGCACCGGGGACACTGACACTTTGCCACTGACACTTTGTATCCCTTGGTAATCGGACTCGTTTTGTGTACTTCTGTGGAGTTTCTGCAGACTCCTATTTTTTTCACAGAGTCCTATTTTTTTTTTCTGTGACATGTTAGTGATGAAAACAAGTCTTTAATGTTATAACTCATTTTAGAGATAAGCAAAATGAAGACGCAGACAAGGAAGGTAAGGTAAGCGCTGAGACACTGGCTCTCTGACCCCCAATTCACTGTTTCTTCCCAGGCTCCCTCGATTTCACACCAAGTAGAGAGCTGCCCCACACCATGTGCTGGCCATGACCTAGGCCCTTTATGGCTTTTCAGTTTTGGTTTTTTTTTAATTATGTTATTGTTGTTCAATTACAGTTGTCTGCATTTTCTCCCCACCACTTCCCCCAACCCCGGCCAAACCCACCTCCCTCCCTTGCTTCTACCCTCTCCCTTGGTTTTGTCCATGTGTCCTTTATAGTAGTTCCTGAAAACCCTTCCCCTCTCTGCCCCCTGCCCCTTCCCCTCTGGCTATTGTTAGATTGTTCTTAATTTCAATGTCTCTGGTTATGTTTCTTTTGCACTGAGCTTAGGGGACTTCAGCTCCCACACATGTCCTCTCCTTTTGGTCTGCTCCACTCCTGCCTGTGCCCAGCGTTTGTGACCATAGCCTGTCCCCCAGCCTGGAGCTCAGCTGAGCCCTCTGTCCTCCAGCAGAAGCCCCAAGCCGTCCCCCTCAAGTGGTTGGCACTTTGGAGGGAGCCTCGTTGTGGTTATGGCATCTTTGCCAGGCGTGGAGGGTACAGAGAGCAATTGTAAGTGGTGAGAGTACAGGTGTTCACGTGACTTTGACACGACGTGTCCCAAATAGGAGGTTTGAGGCCCAGGAACAGGATCTGGCACCGTCACAGCAGAGAGGCGCAGTGTTGAGCCCTAAGGTGCTACGTGCAAACCTCCGCTCTACGTGACAGACTCCTACAATCATCGTTCAGAAAAACACCACAAACCAGTCCACTAGGGCTTACCCTTGCCTGGCCGCCCTTTATATTCCACAGCCTATGCCGCACAGAGGAGTAAAATAAATAAAGTCAGCAAGCTTCGGTTACCACTGGCCCTCACTCCAGACATCTAAGCACTCATGGGGCTGGGCTCGAAAATGCCCGCGTGGACGGCGGGGGAAGCAGCGAACACCAGCTCCGGTGCTGGGAGCAGGAAGAAAGCCACATGGGGTACGGTCTCCCGGCCATGGAGCAAAGACGCTTACTTTCAGAACTCCGGATGCACTGTTATTCTGCCTTTTTGGTCCTGTCTGTCCGTGTTCTTGGCACAGCAACTCAAGCTGACCTTTTTCTGATCCGTCATCATCTCTGGCCTTCCAGGGCTGGGCCACAGACATGTCCTTTTGGACCAAACCCCAGGAATAACTTCGATTTTGTACAGGGCTCATATGCAAAATATTAAGTTATGGCTGAATTTTTCTGCAAATATTTATTCTGCTTTGATACCGTAGTGGTTGTACTTTTCCCCCAAGATGTTCACTTGTGCCATAATTATGTAAAAATACACCCTACCGTTCACATTAGTTTAGGAAAATTAATAAAAAGAATTAAGACAGTCACAATGGGTCTTACGCTCTGTGCCAAGCACGGTGACGTAACAGCCGGCACGTCGAGGCGCTGTGCCCCTGAACACGACACTAGAAACATAAACTCCAAGCAAACCTGAAGGCTCTGAGAAGACTTTGAGGTCGGCTGCATGTCATAAAATGGAACAATATGAAAATCTTACAAACACATCTAGGGAGAAGTTGAAATATACAAGCCCAAATTCTGCTGACCAAGGCTATATTTGTTCCATTTTCCAAATTTACCAGGAGAAAGTTAACACCATTCTGCCAACTAATTGTTTCAATACCTTCTTTTACAAAGTAAAAATGGGAGGAAAAAAGAGTCGCTAGAGAATGAGGTGTCTCACTGTGTCTCTACAGCAGTGTGTCTGCTGAGACCAGCTGGAGTTGGCCAGGGTGGAGGAAACCACGTCTGGGCTCTGTCCCCTCCTGCCTGTCATCGAGCAATTGCCTGCCCTGCTCCGAGCTCCCCACTGAACAATATAGATACGTGCTTGATACCTTAGACATCTACAAGTTACTAGAAAGAAGTTTTCCTTTTATTTCTAAATAAAAAAGGTTAATTAGACATAATACACGAGTATTTCCAGTACATTACAGACAAACACACCAAGTGTCTGAAAGCTTTGACAAGTGATCAGCAACGCTTCAAAAAGGAAAAGGGCGGGGGAGACATCCCCCTGTGGATCTGCCCGCACTACTCCGGTCTTTCTCGCAGAAAATCTAAATTGTACAGATGGCATCACAGGGCAACCAGCGTCTGAGTGACAGATGTTTGAATGGAGCAATTTCCAAAGCAGCTTTTGGAAATAACTCCTGATTCCCTAGATATTTTCCTAACTTCTTTGGAAAAATAAGGTAAAATGGGTCATCCCTGGAGATTCTCTGTGATTCAGAAATTCTGCATAGGGGGAAGGGGTGGTCAAGAACAAGCCATTTGATGGGAAAGAGGTGAAGAATCCTGCTTCGAATTCACTGACAATTAGATTCCATACGTTGGTCTCTGTGGCTAAGAAATTCTGCCATGAGTTACTATATTTGCAGAAACCACATCTTTATTTGCAGATTTCTCTCTGCAAAGCAGACTCTTTAGTCAATGCCCGGTGTGTTTATACTTACTGATGTGTAATAATATCATCACAATGTGCTTTCTGAAGGTGTGCCACAGCCCTGACTCCCAAACAAACAAAATAAAGAACTTTTGCGGGGCTGTGCCCTGGTACCCACCATCACCACTAGCTGCGAGCCTGCCACACAGCCATGTGGAAAGGCGGGGTGCGGTTTGCAGCCCCTCAGCTGTGGCGCTGGGTGGGCAGGCCTGCCATGCCTGGAAGGGGCACACCTCAAGATCTGCTGATGGCCCTCGCTTTCCCACCACAATGCTTCCCTGCAGATTTCCCACAGCTAAGGCACAGGGGATGCACAACAGGAGGTTTTAAAATTTGCTTCATTACTTGTGACAATTTGGAGAAATGCAAGTTGATGAATTAAAATATACCTGGACAAATTTAACTTAAAATTCCCACTCTAAACTATCTACTCAGCATAGCATTGGCACTAACACGTATCCAGTCAACATTTAAACATCCCAATCTGTTTCCATAGCAACTGGATGACACAACTATAGAAGCCAACGGGGGGCAGGATTTCAAATCTCAAAAACATAAGGAATTTTAACGTCTATTTTTGTGATTTGGTAATGAGATGCAACTTGTGGAGACAAACACTGCTTTTAATTATTATTTCTTTCTTACAAAGCAGTATTTTTTTTTTAAAGATTTTATTTATTTATTTTCAGAGAGAGGAGAAGGGAGGGAGAAAGAGCAGTGTATGGTTGCCTCTCACATGGTCCTCATTGGGGACCTGGCCCGCAACCCAGGCATGTGCCCCGACTGGGAATCGAACCGGGACCCTCTGGTTCCCAGCCCGCACTCAATCCACTGAGCTACACCAGCCGGGCACAAAGCAGTATTTTTAATGTTACAATACCCTGTAGTAATTATCTAAATGAGAGAGCTATTTTACTAGAATTATGTTTACATTAGCTAGACCTAGGTGCTTGTACTCAAAACCGAAGATCTGAATGACAGCAGTTTCGACAAAGGTAAGATATTGGCTATTTCAATATGATTCTGTTTAGATGAATGTCCATAAGATATTTAAAAAATTGAAATCTTTACTGAAAGTACCTGAAGATGGCATATTAAGGCAAAAGATAAACTGAAGTGCTTAAGCTATGTATTCATCTATGCATGAAGTTATGGTAAATATTTAAGATCACTAAAACTTTATAGGATGCTCAAGCTAATTATTAATAATAAAGAAAGGACAAAAACATGCTTTTAAACATTTTAGTATTTTCTTATAATACTAATTCCTTTTACAATGTGCTCATTGAAAATAACATGTCATGGTAATATCACTTTAGCGCGTTGCTCAGGAATTCCAAAGGAATTACATGAAGATAGCAACTTCGTAGCAAGCAGTACAGTGAATAAATACATGTCAGTTCTACTCTGCTTGGAGTTCCTTCTTTCTTACAATGAATACCTTCTTTACCACAAGATTATATTAAATATATTTGTCTTTATTCACACTCTCAACCCTAGGGTGAAGAAAAGAAAGCCTCACTAATGAAAGCCAGAGAGAATTGAAAATAAGCTTTTAAAACAAAATGAATTTATTTAAATTGGTTCAGTGCTGTGTTTCTGTAAGTATAGATTATTTTAGTTGATAATTATGGCATATATTAAATTTGATCTAATGATATGAACACTTACGATTTGCTTTACTTTTAAAATAGTTAAATATACAGTGAATGCCTGATCTCTAATGCTACAAGAGCCGCTTTTATTGTCTAAGACATGTTTAATGCAACAGCGCAATCCACGGCAGTGTTTTCTAGACTCCTGTCACGTGCTGTTACACCTGAAAGGGTTAAACCCAACGCCTCGCTTTATTTATGGTTCAGTCACTATAAGAAGATTTGTTTTTATGGATTTGTATAGGAACCAGTGAAAATGTTACAAACCTTTGAATAAAAACAGCGCCATGCATTAGTATTTGATAATATGTCAAACTGTAGTATACAAGTTTATCATAAAAATAACATACACATTTTTGTAACTTAAAGTATTAAGAGGAAATACTAAAGGCTGACTATATATAAAATAATCCAGAACTTTAAAAAATCCAACTCAGCACATACATACTGTAAATGTAGAGCCAGAACTATTCTTAAGAATAAGGCTTTGATTTACTGCTGAAGTGGTTTCTCAATTTTCGATGGGTTTGCTCATCATTTTGCAAACGTAATTTGTCACTGGCAAGAGTGTTCTTTGTAACTCCTGTCGCCGTTCTCTTAGATCTTATATTCCTGCTGAGCGTATCTACTACAGAAGAATTTTTCATAGTGACACCAACTCTAGCCTTGCTGTGAATAATCACAGTCTCATAAAAATCGTTCTTTTTATTGCAAACTTGCTTCCAGAAGTATGGAAAAATACCCAAACCAGGAAACCTTTCATCCCCTCCTGCAATCCCTTTCCTTTAACGCTCTTTTGAAGAAAATGAGTCACATACTAATTTATTCACAAAGTGTTTAACTAGAAGTTTCAATTTACACAGAATAGTTCTGTTTTGATCACATATAAAACAATGAACTAAAGCTATAATTTTGAATAGGTCATATTTTAAGAGAGGTTTTTTTTCTGGAGCAATTTTTCAGTCTAAAATTAAATATTTGGAATAAAAGTTCCAGTTCATGACCATTCCACATCTATTGAATCATCTTTAACTGCAAACCATATGTCAACAGAATTTTTAAAGAAGTTTTTCAGTGTAATTGGCTTTTTGAGTGACTTTTCTTTTTTGCAGGGATGGGAAGTGAAATTTGAAAGTTTGAAAGAGATCAGCTTATCAATTTTAGTCAATTTTTATCATGTAAACAGATGATTTTAAATAATAAAAAAATACTCACTTTTGTATAAAAAGAATGAGTGGCTCAGAATAACATCCTTAGTTAATAAGTTAATAAAAGTTCTCCCAGCTGATTTCCTCTGCCATATTAATTATTTTCTCAGGAGAGGAAAGTATGCAGAACCGGACATTGGCACTTAAAAAAGGTCCCCCTTGAGCTGCAGGAAGGTTCCATCATCACCTCCCCTCACTGTCAGCCCCTCATGGGGCACAGAGGACCTCTGAGGGGGCCACTTCCGTACTTAAAAGTTTCCTTCTCTTCCAAGTGTCAGTGGGTCTGAAATTCCAGCCCCTGAAATCATTCCTTTTGAATCTTCTTTTATAGGACAAAGACTTCAGGTAATAGTTAAGCTCTGTAACTTTGGTGTGAACTGTTCTGATAAAGTTCCTCCAGCACGGGAGCTGTGGCATGGCCCCAGCCACTGGGTGTCAAGAGGGGAGGGGAGGGAGGGGAAGGAGGGGTAGGTGCCGGCAAGGAAAACTAAGGAAAAAGTTTGTGCATACTCATATTCTCACTCACTAGAAAACTACCTCTTTTCCCATGATTTAATTTTTAAGGCAACAAATAATCATGTTTTGGTTATCTATTATTCAGGAAAATGGTATATTTATTATGTGCCACAAACACGCCATATATATATATATATATTTATTACATATACAGGGCCTGGCACAGATAACACCCCTTTTTATTACATAAAAATCTTTTATTACAAAATCATAAGCATGTAATTCTGTAACGTAACAATATCATACTCAAGCACACCATATGACACTTTAGGTGAAATGTTCAAACTGCTGTCCATCTCGTGTGAGACATTCGGGTACCCTACCAACCACACTCAATGGTGTTACTTCTGCCGGATGCTGTACAATATTAACTGTGGAAATACCTCTAGAAAATATATAGGACACACATTCTCTATGCTGTCATTCATTTGTCACACATTCAACTAAGAACTGGCCACTCACCTACATACCAGGCACCCCAAACACAAAAACGAATGAGATACAGATATTTCCAGTAAGGCTTTATAAACATGAGGAAGAGCTGGAGAGAGAGTGCAGGTGAGTGCCACTGTAATTTCTCTTGGGGAAGGAACTGAATTTCTTACTAAGCTATGGGAATGGAAAATAGAATTCATCACATGTCTAGTCTTCCCTTCCGCCTTTCCTGTGCATCACTGATTTAGATGCATTTTTCTCATACAGGATTTTGCTCTACCAGGAAATACAATTTCCAACATCTGGAGTATAAGTTTCTTGGGGGCTGGTAATACATATCACTTCTGTTTCTGTCTATCTCTGCCTTTGAACCAGATGCTTTAGGAAAATCAAATTGGAAAGACTTAATATATTCCAACGCCATTAAGCATTCAAGGGCCTCTATTATGAGCCTTCATCTGGCCTACCTGGTGCCATGTCTGTCTGTCTGTCTGTCTGTCCTGCACATCCCACTGCAAATGGCACACATCTGCGAGGCCGGTCTCAATCTGCCTGGCCTCTGCTTCCCTCTTTCATAAGACGATAGTGTGTCTCCTGCTTGTTGGAATGCCTTCTGTCTCCTTTCTTTCCCATCAAGGCAATGTCCTCTGCTATACTTATATTGGTTTCTTTTCTTTTTTCAGGCCCTGGTGTATGCCTGTGACCCACTTTCTAAAGAACAGTAATGACAGATACCGAGAACCTGCTAGGTGTCAGGCACCGTGCCACGCATATTCCATGTTATTTCCAATCCTCCTGAAAACTCGACATTTATGGATAAAGAAATGAAGACATATAAATGACTTTTGTATATCCCACTAGATAATAAACTCTGTGAAGGAAGAGGGAACTCTTCATGTGTCTTTTTCTCCCTGTTTATTTTCTAAATAGGATTCTATTTTCTGCCTATTTATTTTCTGTGTAGGCCGAGTACATAGATGATATTGAATGAAATCTTCCAGATAGTCTTACAGCCAGAATTTAGTTATGAGAGAATTGATGACCCAATCAAAAGTTAACTGACAATGTTACTGCATTATGTCACTGAAGTGTTAAACACTAGTTTTATAAAAATAAATTTATTTTGTCTGATTATAAAATGATACATACTCATGTAGAAAATTCATGCAAAAGAGAAAAATACATAAAGAAAGATACTCCAACTGCACCCCTCGGCAGTAACCACTGTTCACATTCTTCTGTCATCCTTCCTGTCCTCTTATTAATTCACTTAATTATCCAGAGTTTCTCGTGGTCTTCACGGAGCTTACATTTCAGTAGGGGACACACGCCACGGGGGCAGGTAGCAGCCAGACACATGTTTTGTAGCTACTTTCCCCTCCACTTAATATGTAATAAAGCTATTTTTATATCAATTAATTATCTATATAATCTTTTAAATTGCTGTATACTATTCTATTTTATGCATGTTTCAGATTTCTTGTAACCAAGCAGAGGCTGACAGTTTCCAGTGTTTCTTTGGACTGTTAACTTCAGTAGGGCAACAATTATCCGTGCTCCTTGCAACTCTGCGGGAAGCGTCGAAAAGACCCCTGGGTGCCCAGCAAAGCTGTCGCTTAGTAAATGTTTCAGGGAATGATCAGTGATGCACATGCTTGGCCGTGTTGATGACATTCAGTTATCGCCTTGGGCTACATGACATTTTCCTTAACTGATTTTTTTTAGCCACTTAGACCTTTGAGTCTTGTTCATTATGTACCTTCTGCTTGGAGCTCCTCTCCGAAGCCCACCCCCCACTGCCGGTTGCTGTCAAGCCTTCGGTGGCGGTCTCCGCATCGTCCTCCCTTGCTGAGGACTCCTACTGGTGCTGAGCTTATGGCATTTTATGCTCTTGGAGGAGAGGATCATCATCTTGTTTAGGACCATCTCTAAAAACAGTTTGAAAAAATTCCTCTTTCTATTATCTCGATTTAAATAGAAGTTTTACATTTTTCTTGGTTTTTGGGAAAGCCCTTATCAATTTCCATAAGGCCTTGGCCAGTTATGAGGAGTGGCTTCTGCTTCTGACCATTTGCATAGGTATGTGATTGTAAGTAGAACGAATTATTCGTTTTTGCCATCTATAATTTAAATAATTTCCCTTCTATATTAAAGTAAATGCTATCAAGACTACTTTAAAAGAGAAAATATTCTTATTTCACTATACCTCTACATATTCTTATTACACACACACTAAAAACGATATTTCAACTGTTCATTTTCCAAGCTATCCATTTTTTTGCTTGGTACAAACATCGCAGCTGCAAGCCCAGTAGGACTGCATTAGTGCGTGCTTAAGACAAACAATTCCCACCCATCGAAATGGGTGACATCTGGGACATAAGAGCTCCCTTTAACTTTCCGACAAAATGCCAATACTGGAAGATAATTCGTAGTCAATTACTTTTGAAGGGGGCAAAGGAGTTTACAAAATCACGTTGATCAAAACTAGCATCTTCTCTGCCTGCCTGGTCCGCCACCTGCGTTACAAAAAAGCAGCACACAGTCATCAGCACGAAGGACCCAGGCAGAGTCTAGAAAGCTTGCTTAGCAATGCTGTTAAGTTACTGAACTGCACTGGGCCCAGATAGAGGCTCCATTGTAGCTGCCCCGAAACGGGAGAAGTCTCCGGGGGCTGCAACTTAAACACGGTGGGGGGAAGTTGAAGTTACAGGCTTTCTCTTGCACTAGTCAGTTTGAAAAAAGAATTCCTTTCTCGACTGAGCAAACTTCCTATGGAGGTAACTGAATAAAATCTGGCTTTACAAAGTAGTGACTCTCTCTCTCAGCCTGAAGATTAGCTAGCACCTGTCAAAATCAAGAATCTAAATGAAAGGTCTGTCATATGTGACACCAAAAGGTCAATTTCACAGGATTTTAAAATAAACTGACAGCCACCCAGCCAAGTCTGTGGAAGCTGCAGAGGCATTTCCATCCCCCATGCACCGGAAGGGAAGGCCCTCCCGTTCTGCGAGGCTCACCAGGTGGCAGGTGCTGGGCTGGGGCTCCAGACCCCTGCTATCTCCTGAGTGCTTGCTGTCCCTGTGCCACTCCCAAAGCTGGTCAGGGCTGGCTGTGAGTAGCTCACGCCATCTCTGAGGCGCTCCCCCTGTGCTCAGACCACACCACCTCCCAGCAGCTTCGCCCACAGACTAAAGAGACCGTGGCAAAGCCAGGAAGACAGTTTCGCGGGCAGTTAATTACTGGTTTGCGAGAAGGACCACTTTTGTTTTACATGAGTCACTGAATTTTCTGAATAAATCTTCAATACACACTTAGATTCTGTGTTTCCAAACAAACATTTCACAAAGGGACCCCAGCTCTGAGATCACTTTTCTTATTCATTCAATATATTCTTCCTGGGAATCTTAACTATTATTTCTTGGGTGATGGCTTCAAGTTCAATTCTCCTTTCTGAGCTTCAGACCGGCACACACAACTGCTCACTGGAGTCCACCTGTCTGTCCGACACAGACTTCAGATTCGACATCTCAAAACCCAATAGCATCTTCCTTCCAAAGCCAGCCAATTTTCCTTTTTTTAATTATTATTTTTATTTTTTATTGTTACCTTATTGCTCAAGTCAGACACTAAGGCTCTTTCTTTCCTACCCCCTGTGTTGACTGCATTTCCCAATCCTTCCAGAGGACTTTCTTAATAGCTGTCACATCTGCTCCTGCACTCTGTCCCCACGAACAAACCCTGGCAATTTCTCACTCAGATTATTGTCACCTCTGACTTCACAGTACAGTTCATCTCCATTCTTTTTTTTTTTAATTTGTTTTTAGGGAGGGGGAAGGGAGGGACAGAAGGAACAACAGAAATATTGATGTGAGAGAGAAACATCGATTGGTGGCCTCTCACACATGCCTAGATCATGACCGCACCCTCAACCGTGGCAGGTGCCCTGACCAGGAATCAAACCTGTGACCTTTTGGTTTATAGGCCGACACTCAAGCGACTGAGCCACATTGGCCAGGACCCATCTCCATTCCTTAAGGATTACCCTCGGCATTCAGTATGAAATCCAACTTTCTTAGCCACATGGACAAAGCCATACGGTCCGGCTCCTCTCCCTTTCCTCTCTCACAACGGTTCCAGGTAGGCTCTGTGCTTTATAGCTACTCAAACTCTTTTCCCGAATGTCACAGGCTCTCATGCCACTTCATTAGGAAGTAATTTCTCTGACATTCTCAGCCCCGTCACCTCTTCCCCGCTAGGGTCAGCCATCTGCCTTCGGAGCCACTGCTGTCCCATGCGTCTCTGTCACTGTGGTTCACGTGCTGCATGCAACATGTTCTGCTTCTCAGTCCCCACCTGGCAAATGGACTCCTGCAGGGCAGTGGGTATATTTCATCTGCTCCATGCCCAGCACGGTGTCCAAAATGGAACATGAGTACATTCCCAGTACAGGAGGTCTTGTCTCTGTAACGTGAGGTCTGCTAGGATGATCTTTTTGTTTATTCAACAATAGGAATTTTTTAAAAATTAATTTTAGGGAGGGAGAGAGAGAGAGAATGAATGAAACATTGATGTGAAGAGAAACATTGATCAGTTGTCTCCTATATGCGACTTAACCAGGGATTGAACCCACAACCTAGGTATGTGCCCTGACCAGAGATATAACCTACAACTTTTTGGGGTACGGGGTGATGGTCCAACTGACTGAGCCACTCGGCAGGGCCAACAACCGGAATTATAATTACATGTCTGTCTGTCCACTGCCTGCCTGCCTGCATGACTGAGCGTCTATTTACCTATCTACCTACCTTCTAGCCTTTTCAGAGCAAATCTTAGGTTGCTTGAATAACTGCTGTTCATGGGACATGGTGAGAAAACAAGGTCTCAAAGAACCCATCAGAGAACGCATTGGTACTGGGCTCGGCTGTGTCACATCTGTGTGTGCCACCACCAAGGTGCTACTGCCGCCTTTGTGTTACTAGGGAGGAACAGCTGTGGTGTGAGCAGCTGGAGAAGTTCAGCGCAGTGACATCTGTGACAGGAAGCCTGTGTTCCACCTGAGCTTTATTATTACCTAATCAAGTGGCTTTGGGTAAAACCCACTTCCCTTCGCATGTGTAACCTGGAGATGATAAGATTGAGTTCACAGTGTTGGCAGAGACTCAAAGTTGATGCTTTTTTTTTCCTTTTTAAAAAAAAGATTTTACTTATTTTTAGAGAGAGGTGAAGGGAGGAAGAAAGAGAGGGAGAAACATCAATATTTGGTTGCCTCTCGTGCACCCCCTACTGGGGACCTGGCCTGAGACCCAGGCACATGCCCTAACTGGGAATCATACCGGCGATTCTTTGGGTTGCAGGCTGGCACTCAATCCACTGAACCACACCAGCCAGGGCTCAGAGTTGATGGTTTCTGACTGACGTGAGAATTGCTTCCCTAAAGCCTGCTGCCTTCCTGTGTCTTGCTTCACCAGGGGAGGAGCAGCTTGGGCCAGTGCGTGGAGGGGGTGGCCACCTGGACTGCATCCAGGGAGGGGCCCTGCTCCACGCTGCACACACCACCAGCGAGGTCCACAAGCCCTCCTTCAAAACCTGGGGCTGGGATTGGACAAACTTCTCAGCACAACCAGAGAAACACGTGTCTTTCTGACATAGAGCCAACATCCTCATTTGCTATGAAGGGATAGCATCAAGTGATGGGAGCCAGATCTCAGAGCTCTTACCTAATAGTAAACCTCCCCTCAGGAAACTGGGAGTGGGCGGAGGGTATGAGTGAGGGAAGAGCAAGAGGCACGCTCTGTGAAGTGCCTGGAACCATCTGTACTTGCAAACTGAACACAGTCAATTTTATTGCTGTTTCTGCTGTGGTTTCTCTTGAAATTCATCATGGTAATTTGGGTAGCAAACCCCTTATTGTCTCCTACCCTTCATGCCTCGACCCCTCCCCAAGTCACCCCCTCTTCATCTGCAGCCCTGTCCAGTGCTCTGCCTCAGATGACACGCCATCAACAATAACGGCAGCACAGACTGCTCACTGCCTCCCGAGCACACGCTAGTTCTCCACACTGAGTGGATATTAATGTACGGAATCCTCACAGTGACCCTATCAGGGGGTTACTTTCATCAATTAATCTTAGACAGGAAATCGATGCACTGAGGGGCCCCTCTTGAATGAATGAATTCATGAGTTCAATCTGGTACTTCTAGAACTGTAAGATAAAAACCACATACACACAAGGCTTTGAGTCAAGTTAGAATAGTTGAATCATAATTTCATTCAATCATTTTCTAATTTTAAGAAATAGTCACTGTAGAAAATAAAAATATAAAGAAAACAGTTTAGTTACTAGCAGTGTTATCGCACTTCCCAGAGATAAATCTTTTTTTATTGTATAAATTATTTTTATAACATTTTTAATGAAGAAAACCTTTTATCTTTTTTGATTACACAGCTTTTTTTAACCTTAAACTTAAACTAGACAACTACACTGTATATTATTTTATATAATACCTCTTCCATGCATATTATCTTTTGACATTAAGGATTTTAAAAGTATGACTTAAAAAAAGGATAATATCAAAATGTAACAATATGGACAATTTCAATTGTTCTTGAGATTGTGATTAATCATTTAGTTTTGAAAAGTTAACATTTGCAAACTATGAAAACAGTAGTGCTCATTGCAGACTATTAATTTGGAAAATTTAGTAGATCTTATATAGAAACACATGAGAGACTCTATGTACCAAATCTGGTGTTAAGAGCTGAGGATTCAAGTGGACCAGTCATGGTCCCCACCCTCAAGGGACTGCCCTCAAGGGACTGCAAGGGGGGCAGAGAGGGGCAGAAAGAAAGTCATAACAGAACAAGCATTTTTACCGTGAGAACAGTCCCCTCTTACTGCTGCCGGATCCCGCCACCTGCCTGGACTGTGCAGGGGAGTCTGCCTTCCTTCTGACCTGAGACAGACCCTATAACTCGTGTTCTGGGTCCTGCCCCCTGCTTCCACCCAAGCACTTCACTCTTGCAGTTTTGCCTTCTCTGCCACACCATGCATCTTTTCTTTTCTACTTAATCATCCCACTGACATCCGGCTGGCCTACACTTGCAGTAAAGATTTTATTTATTTATTTTTAGAGAGAGGGGAAGGGAGGGAGAAAGAGAGGGAGAGAAACAGCAATATACGGTTGCCTCTCACATGGCCCTCACTGGGGACCTTGCTTGCAACCCAGGCATGTGCCCTGACTGGGAATCGAACCGGGACCCTTTGGTTCCCAGCCCTTGCTCAGTCCACTGAGCTACACCAGCCAGGCTGCAGTTTTAAAGCTGAAAGACCCTGCCTTGATTCCACAATTCTATTACCTTGTCCTCTATCAACCCTTATCCTCTCTTCAATCCATTCGAATTGGGCGATGTCTTCCCACTTCATTAAAATGGTGCTTACCAGGGTCATTAACAACCCACATGCTTCCCAATTCCAAAAGTCACTTCTCTGTCCTCACCTCATGCAGCTCCAGCAGCATGTGACACCATCGTGCCATCCCCTAGCTCTTGAAACACTATTCTCTAGGTTTCATATTTTCCACCTGCTTCACCGTCTGTTCCTTACCACTCTCTGCAAGCGCTTCTTTCTTGGTCCTATGTCTAATTATCAGAGTGTCTAATGCCCAATCCGAGTCCCTTTTCCTTTTACGTGGTGCTAATCAGTCTCACACCTTTATGACTTCCAAAACTATGTCTTCAGATTTGCCTCATCCTTTGAGATCCAAACCCATATGTACATGATCTCCTGACTTTGAGGTGACATCCGTATTTCAAACTTAACCTGCTCCGAGCAGAGTGCCTGAGCACACCAGGACACCACCCCACGACCTCACCACCCCAGGCCCACTCTTCCTCCTCTCAGATAATGCGATTGCCCTCCAGTTGCTCAGGTCAAAACCTGGCGCCCACTCCTGATTCCACTTTCCTTCTTCTCTCGCATCCAATCCATTAGCAAGTCCTGCCACCAAATCACACTTAAACCCTGTGACTTCTCATGGCATCTGAACTGCCAGAGCCTCAGCCCAGAGCTCCCTGGCTGGCAGCAGCAGTCACCTGATCGGTCTCACCGGTTCCACTCTTGCTCCATTGCTCACATCATAACCACACTGATCTTTTAAAGGTGTGAATATTATTGTGCCCTTGCTTAAAACTCACCAGTGGTTTCCCACTGCAATTAGGCAAGACAAAACAAAAACAACCTCTTTACTACAGTCTATAAGGCCCTGCGTGATCCGGACCCTGTCACTCTCTCCCCACTCACTCTGTCCCACCCGCGCTGATTTTACGTAAAATATTTCTTGAAGGAGCAAAACTGCATTCAGGGCCTTTGACTTGCCATGCCCTTTCCAGAATGCTTTTCTGCCCTTTCAGCTACTTCCTTCCCAACTTCCTGTTTCTTCACGAACGCCCTCTCCTCAGAGACACCTCTTCCTGAACATCCCAGCTAAACACGCTCCACTCCAACCACGTCTTACTCATTACTGTTTGATTTTGTTCACAGCCCTTACCACTACCTGAAATTATTTTATTCAGCGTTTTTCTTACTTCCCTTTCAGAGTGCTAACTCCATAATGTGAGTAAACTTGACAAAGTTATTGCTGTATACTCAGAAACTAGAACCATGCCTAGCACTTAATAGTTACTCAATAAATATTTATTGACTACTGAAGGACAAGTGCAACAGGTATAATTGGATTAAAACGCTATGGGCATCTAAGTTCTGGAGGATCACAGAGAAAGAGCATTTATGTCCTATCCTCCAGACGGGCAACTTTTTCATATACTTATCTCCAGTTATTTTTTAATATGTCATAAATGCTAAAATCAGGATCATATAGTATGACTTATTTTGTAGACTGTTTATTTTTAAACTTGAAGTTATATCATGGTAACTTTTAAAAGTATGTTTCTCTCTAGTTTTAAAAAAAGATTCCATAATTAAAAAATATTAATAAACTTTACTTTTTAGAGAAGTATTAGGTTCCAAGCAAAACTGGGCAGAAATACAGAGATTTCTCACTTCTTCCAGCCTCCGACATGCACAACCTGTCCTACCAACCTGTCCTATGACCAACATCTCACACCGGAGTGGGTGCATTTGTCATAGTCAATGAAGCCGCGTCGACACATTATCGTCACCTGAAGTCCACAGGCAACGTTAGGGTCCGTTCCTGGTGCTGTACTCTCTGTGGGTTTTGGCAAATGTGTGATGAATATATTCAGCATTATAGCATCACACAGAGTAGTTTCATTGCCCTAAAAATCCTCTGTGCTACTACCCATCCCTCCCCGCCTGATCTTTTTACTGCATCCATAGTTTTATCTTTTCCAGCATGTCAAATAGTTGGGATCATAGACTATGTAGCCTTTTCAGGTAATATGCCATAAATTTTAACATGAAGATTATGCTGGAATTGTACAGTCTATTTTTAAACTTGAAATGAACAATGGATATTTGCCTCAATGAATTGTCTTAACTTTCAATGAAGATATATTTCATTATTAATTTATTTTGGGGTATTTAAAATATTCCTATATTTTAATGGTAAAAATCGCCATTTGGAAGATATACTGTGGGCTTGAGTAAACATCTAGAAGGTGTTGGACCTGAGTCAGAATCTGCCACTCATTAGCTGTGAGACCTTAGACAAGTTTCGTTTTAAAGCTTCACTTGGCTCCTCCAAAAAAGGAGAAAATAATGGTGCTTTTATCATAGAAATCTCGGGGGGGGGGAGTGTTTCTATGATGCATATCACAGACATAGGATGTAGAATGATGCATATCCGGGCACTTAGGACAAGTGTTCAATGAATGCTTATTACTCTTGTATCAATTATCTGCCTACAAGTCTCTTTTCTAGAGTATCAGCTAAAAGTAGACTTACTCAGTAAAAGGATCAGCACAATTGTTCTGGCAATTGAACCCGCAACCCTAGGGCTAGAGGGCTCTTGAATTTTAAATTTAATTCTATAATCCTTCACTTTTCTTAAGTCTATTATAAATTCTAAGACTATTGCAATAGATTCGTTTCAGTGTCCTCTGTATATCAAATCTGCAAAAAACAGTAATTTTAATCTCTTTCATTAATTGTAGTTTATTCCTTATTTCACTGCCCTAAACTCCTAGAACAAAGCTGAATAACAGAGCTGACAGAGGGCATTCTTATTTTGTTTCCATTTCTCTGATAATATGCCTCTATTATTTTACTGTTAAGAACAATGCTGCCTGTTGGTAAATATCTTTTATTATAACAAATATGTACTTTGACTCAACTTTCTGATGAACATCAGAATTAAGAAGTCTTTGAATATATTTTTTACTTCAGATAAAACAAGGATGACAGAATCTTGTGAAAGATGATGAAGAAATAAGATGAACACTTAAATGTAGTAATGATAATGGATAAAATATGGGCATTGCCTCTTTTTGGCCAGGAGTTATAATAGAGTTAAAATCAATACACATTTATTATGTCTAATAATCATTTGTTGCTTGAGAAACTTATTTTGCTCCCTATACTGAGGATTTTGTTGCTATTTTTGTTAACTAGAAAAAAAAATGAGCAAGGCCAATTAACCTACCTCAAAACAGAGGGAGGTACAGTCAACCCTTGTCTTTAATGGGGAAGGAAACAGAAATGCTGTTCTATTCTAACAGGTAAGTATTCAGTCTAACAAACACTCATTTCTGGGTGCTATGGAGAATATTACTAGAATTCTTTCAAAAATATGTAATCCTTTACATTTGCTAAATTTAGCAGGAGAAAATAAGTAAGTATACAAAAGCCTGTGGAGAGAGCTGGAAGTGACAGGTGGCACAGACAACACATGTACATGTCTCTGGGCACACTTATGTTTGGAACGTAATTACTGACGTGCCTAACGCTTTCCTGTGGCTGGCCGTGGCTCAGGGAGGGAATGAAGGTCGCACACAGCTCGGCTCTTCCTGAACTGTCTCCTTCGCAAGCTCCCACGAGACCCTTTCTCTGGCAGCGGGGAACCATGTTTTCAGCACCACACAGAAGCTGGACCCTGGGCATCAGAGTTTCTTCTTGTTTATTTAAAGACACTAAAGCACGTTCTAGGTGAATTGTAATTTTTCAACTCAAAAAAATCAACTTTTGAATCAGTTTAAAACTCTTACACTTTGGAAGCATAAGCATTAGGTCCCTGCAGAACACTTCACTTGAAATTGAAGCTATTATACTCAGCACTGGCATGACTGATGTTTTAAAGAAATATTTTTTCCTAGCTAAAAATGTTATAAACAAGATAAGCTTATTTTAATAATTATTAAAATAATAAATGATAACCTAAGTTTTAGACTAATCAAATATTATTGCAAATTTAAAGACTGACTTAAAGCAAGGGAAAAAACTAACTTCTTTGCTTTATTAAAGAAATCATTACAGCTCACTGCCTTTAAGGTATGGCATTGCTTAGAGACTGTCCACAGCGCTTTTTTTTTGGCCTTTGAATCATCAAACCCAGGCTCTAGAGGGACCAGAACCTTCTGTCCCAGACCTTTTCTTAAAAGAAAAGATAAAAACAAGGGGCTATAAAAGAGCAGGTACTCAAAAACCAGGCCTGGCCAGGAGTCTACAGACTGAAGGACAATGGAAGGGCAGAGTCTTCATGCTGTAAATCCTGACACCAAAGAATCCGCTGGCCTGTTCCAACTAACCAACACACAAGGCACTAGGAGAGTAAAGGCGAGAGCGCCAATGCGGCCTCACAGGGGACGGGCTGAACGTGATGTACACAGCGCCTTTACACGTCCCCGTCTCACCAAAGACAGGAGGAGGGCTCCTTTTACTTCCCAACCCTGGTCCTTGCAGGCAGGGAGTGTGGCCTGAGAGCGGCCCCGCCAATAACACCAGTGAGCAAGGCCAACCATCACGCCCGTGAAGTGGTGTGACTTCACATCAGGCAGAAGGAGAAAATTTGACATCAGCTTACATCTTATTTTTATATAGACTTATACCCATCTTGATGAAATATTTTCCTCTAACTGTGGAAAAATCTAGCAGGAGAACTGACCAACACACAGTAAACTGAAACATTATTGTATATTCCAGGCCTGTCCACATTCTGTTTGAAGATTGCCGTTCAATAAAAACTCAACAGAAAGAACTCTTCTCTCCATTCAGTCAGAAGAAGTCATACTTTATCAAAGAAGCCAAAAACAAAAGAAAACAAAAACCCAACGCAGTTCCACACTGTCGTTCATAAAAAATGACTTCCATGTAAGCACCATCATGCGGCCCACAGAGAGCTTCTGGTAAAATGACACGCAGGCCGGTAGTCAGGCTTGGAGAAAGGAAAGCCAAAGGCACACCATGGAGCTAAAGGCTAAACCCTTCTCCGGTGGGGAAAATACTATGTCCTTCGGTACTTATGTCTCCCTGTCACTCATGTCCCTTCACTTGTCAGACCTTTTTGTTAGTACAAAAAGGCCAACATTTCTCCTTTTTATATTTTTCCTGGAGTGTCAAGAGAATTAAATGGTGACTGCTTTTATTAAAAATTGTCACTGAGCAAGATGACAAATAAGACTTTTAAAATTAAAGCAATTAACTTTATTTCCTAAAGTGTAATTAAGATATTTTAAAGTGACTTTCAAACCATATCCTAAATTTCCTAGACTACCCTAATAACCACTCTAAGTGCACAGGCGTTCTTTGGTAAGACCAGGCTGGTTACTGGAAGCCCCTCAGAGTGTAAGTCATCGTTCCCAATCTCTCATACGCCGAAGCTATGCACTGGCCAAATTACACAGAGGGACTAGCTGGCAAAACGTTAAATTTTAAAAGAAAATGAGGTCAAATGTCAACAATAATTTCAGACATCACACTTCAAGCTACCTAATAGATTGATCATTTCCTTGATGTTATTAGATCTTAAAAAGGTAAAAACATGAAATTTAAATATCCCTGTCCCTTACCATAACGTGTTGCTAACCGGAGTGTGAAATCAAGTGTTACCATGTCGTCTCTGCCTGAGGAGATAATTTTGGTTTTTCTAGAAGGATTATGCCAATACATTTTTTTTTTGCCAGAAAATAATTTTATTTTTTATTTTGCAGGAAACAAATATTTGCGATAACCAGCTTCAGGTTTGTTGAATTACAAAAGCATAAGAAGAAACATTGAAATAAGTATAAGAACCAATTTATTTTCAAAATATGCAAATTTAGAGCAAGTAAACAATTTCCAAAGACAGAAGCTAAATGGATCTTTCTTTTTGCTCTTGCTGATACCTCTACATTATTCTCAAATGATTTAAAATCAACTGTTGTAAGTTTACAAGCTTTAATCATTTTTCCACTATTGTTTTTATATTTGATGGAATCATATCTTCATTCTCTTTTCTCCTTTACTTCTCATAAGAAAGAGTCCTCATGCCAAGAACAGAATCTGATATTTCAATAACTGTGTAGACCCTTAGTTATTCTTTTTTTAAAAATTGAGTTTATGGAAAAACTACATTCCCTCTATCCCTAAAGCAGAACTTCAAATATCTACTTTCATTTCAGACACTCTCTATATATAGTTTAGTATGAGTAATGTCAGTAAACAATAATCAGGCTGTATTAAATCAAAGCTAAGTTTGGAAGTTTTTTAGTTTATATTCTACCAAGTTATTACTTTGCCTAACTTCTCACTTTTCACCACATAGTTTTGGCACTGTATAGACAAGGCATTTTTAAGAAGGTAGAGTTTAAAAACAATAGCAAATTACTGCTAATTTCTTCTCGATGGGGGCTATTAACACCTATTAACATTAATAAGAGGAACAAGGTTGTACCCAAGACAAAACTTCAGCCTAGTCCTTACCACTAGAGTCAAACAGAAACTTAGGGAAAAAATGTGAACATACTAGTAAAATATAAAATTTTTCGTGCTGTTCTCTTATGACGTGAATCACAACCATAAATCAGAAACAGCTTTTGAAAATAAGTATGATTATTAAGCTTTTCTAAAGGCAATTCTAAACTTGTCATTCACTTGTAATATTTCTATCTTAAAAAGTACTAATGCCTTACACGTAATTTTCTTAAGGAAAGCAAACACTTTAAAATGCAAAACACTTTTGTATTTTACCCTAAGTGTAAAAATAAATATTTCAGTAAGGAATGGGAAAAAATGAAGCCCATTTAAATAATTTCATTGCACTGTAAGTTGCCAATTCATCTGTGAGTAGTTTCATTGCAGATGAAAAGAAATCAAAATACAGGACAGATGTTGAACAAACCGCAGTTAAGGTCTGTCACACACTGCATTCTTCAAATGATTTTGGCTCATCTATTAAATAAGGTGCATTTTGCTTGATTTTGAAAAGGGAAACATCAGGAAATATTTAAAGGCCAATTGCTGCCAATTAACTTTGATCAGTAAAAGTTCTATTTGAATCTTTCAGATTCTTCTCCTGTCTGAAATCACACACATTTATAAAATCTAGCAAAACAACAACTTGATGACTAGTGGCTGTTAGCAGCCCTACCACAAGCTTGCTTAACAGCAGGATTTAAATAAACAATTGTCTCTATCAAGAAGCGAGTGAAATGTAATTAAAGTCATGTTTTCTCAGAATAGAGAAATAAAAAACAAAAACAATATTCTTTATTCTTAAGAATGCTGCTCACCAAGATCATCCTGTTCGTCAATGTCCGTTAACACATTTAACTAGCCATCTGATACAAGTTTCTCCCCAAATTATACTGGACAAATAAAATCACAGACAGTTTAACATAAGAATCCTCGTACCCCAAGAGCAAAGGCCTGACTGCAATGCCGTCCAACCACCGGGGCCAGCCAGGAAGGAAAGCACCCCAGACAGCAACCGTCTGATGTGCGTGAACAGCGTGGGCAAGTGCCACGGTTGTGTCAGACTCCAACGGCAATTCGTCTCAATGTAACTGAGAAAGCGGTAGCTTCTGCTCATCGACACAACTTGGTATTTAAGATTCTTGACCTCAAATTTTTACCCTTATCAGTGGTTACGTGGAATCTAACTTTGAAGCACAACAGCCCAAGTAAAGCAAAATAAATACCACGAAGGCAAAATGCATTACCATATAATCGATCATGACTTTACCTCATCATTCCAATTATAGGTTCGAAAAACAATATCCCCATATTGTAAGACCAATCACCTATTTTCAGACATGCAACATGAAGTTTATATGAAATCATTGAACTTACTTCTAAGTCATTAAAAAATAGATGTGTGTCTGCCAAGTTGAAAATCATTTCTTCCATTCGCAGTCCAAGGGAAACTGAAGTAGGTGGATCCTAAAACAAGAATTTTATAGGTCAAGAACATACATAGTTCAGGTTACATGAGATGTAGTGTCACTTTAAGAGGGAACCAGCATCGGGAAAGGCCCAGAGTGACCCCTTGGGTGGCTTGGGCTCCATTGCCTTTGGTGTGCACGATTTATTTTATATGCAAACATCAATGACTTATTTTATTTAAAAAGTTTCCCTGAGGTTCTTGGAACTTTGCATAAGGAAGAAATAACTTGCTGCTTAATATATTACAAAAAAATGTAAAGTAGAGGAAATTCAGTTTCACACACACGTTTCAGGAGCAAGAAACTCGGTGAATCAAGGAGACACTGCTTATGTTGCACCGCAATCCATTATAAGCGTCTAAAAACACAGTCACAAATATTAGAGAACAGACTCAAATTAATAGAGATTAATTTCTAAAGGGCATCTAAAATTCTACTGTAAATGGCAACTATCATTATTTTTTCTTCATTCAGACTGCCTGCCAATTTTGAGGATGCTCAGAAGAAGGAATTGCCAGTCACTCTGATCACCTGGCATCAAGCCAGCTCAGGAGGCACATTTTAACATTCATGTGACACTGTCCAGTCATCAAAAAGCCAGTGCTACCCACTGAGGGGAGCAGCAGCATTCTGAGGTGCCCTGTGGCTTCTACCCAGCGCTTCACATAATCATATCCTGACCACATTTACCGGCACCGAGACCAACTCGGGGGGATATGGAGATATTTGCAGGTTTTATTTTGTCACTGTATTCATAGTGTAGCAAACTGAGGAAGCAAGATGGTTTATGGTGAGTATCCTGTACAATTAGTGAGGAAAGAAAACATGTCTGTAGAGAAAGTGTTCAAGGATGTAATGTGAGTTTTTGAAGGTTTTATTGACATTTTAATAATAATACCAATTTGTACAGGTATGGTGGTATTATGAAATTTTTCCAAAGAATAATAATTTCTGAAATACTATTTTATTATCACAGCAAACCTTTGGAAGAAGTATCACCATTTCACTGGGAAAATTATAACTAGAGGAATTACGCCTTCACTTAGGCCCTTCATTTGGCTGGGGTGTCCTCTGTGTATCACCAATCTTTGAGTCTTATATTACAATTGAGGCCATAAAACCCAGAGAAAATAAGATTACTGTTTTCTAATACTGTCCAACATGAATCTTGTATATTTTCTTCTTTTGTCTTCATTCCAAAGTTCAACACCTGCCTGTCTTACTCCCTACTGTCCATGTATTCATAGCCTGTCATTCCTTGGGTATTCACCCCAAGTGCCACCTCCTCATGGCCTTTGGAAAGTAGCAGGAAATGACAGAGAAGAGCCCCTGAACTTACTTTGGTGTTTTCCTCTCATGGAGCCTCAGTTTGCTCATCTAATAAATCAGACAGCTAGATGGCAAACACACTGTTCTCAGAGAATAAATGGAATTTTCTTTTCTTAGAATAAAAAAAAAATTCTCATCTCTTAATTTGGCACAACCATACACCTCAGAGAGAACAGGGGCCTGGGATGCAGTGGGGACCTGGGGCGGGTATTGGGCGGGGTGAGATGGAGACACCTTGGGAGCCTGCCAGAGGCCAATCAGCTGCGGCCAGGGAGGTGGAGTCAACCCTGCCAGCCCTGCCCACCTACACTGCTAGCCCCGCCCACAACACTAGCCCTGCCCATACTCTGTGAGCACTGCCCAGTGTCTAAACTTCCAGAAATCCCAGAGGAGGAACAGAAGGCTCGGGAAAATGTGGCAGGACGGCATCGCTGGTCTCAATTCCTCTCCTGCCCTAGGCCTTCTCTGCCGGCTGACAGTGGAAAGGTGGCAGAGAACATAATATGGCCCGAAGTTGGGGGTTAGACTGCCAATGGGTTTAACAAAAGCCCCAGGGTGTATCAGAGGGCAGGCAGGAAGGAC
>PVJI01015682.1:0-40437 GCA_004026765.1 Micronycteris hirsuta
GGGGGGAAATGGGGCAACTGTAACAGCATAATCAATAAAATATAGTTTAAAAAAATCTTCTGAATTTGCTTTGAAATTCTTAACAAATGATCCACTGAGTATTTTAACTCGAAATATCCAGGTTAAAAAAATGCCTTTCTGTCCGAATTTGGGACCATTAAGGAAAAAACATGTCCCTATGAAGATAAAAATATCTTTTTTTTCTGATGATGAAAACTTTGGAGTTCTACATGTTTTGTTTTGTTTTATTTTTTTCTTTTTCAGTCTGGCTGCCAGTGAGCTCCTGGCTAAATTTTATATTTAGTCCCCAAATTTGTTTAATACTTGAAAGTATCAAATTTGTTTCTTCCCTTTTACTTCATTTTTAAATTTTTCTCAGCGTTCCTATTTTAACATAGGACAATGCCCACCCTACCCTCCAAACCTTTATAGAGTCAGGATAAGATTATATAAATAATACCAAAAAGTCTTTATAAAACAATAATCATAACTCAGGTGTGTGCTCAAGGTGTGGGATTCTAGGGGGTCCCCTGAGAATAGATGGCTGACTGACTGAGCCGCTGTGGAAGCCTGAAGCATTGGCAAAAAGATCAAGATTCTCCCTCTTCCTTCCCACAATACAGTTGGAAAAACTGACCCCAAGAGACAAGAGAAGACTTGTCCAAGGTCATGGCCCAAGGTGATGTCAGAATTAGAATGAATTTCTTCTGATTCAGTTACCACTATCTCATCACAGCCCACTTGCCTTCCAGTTTTCCAAATAGTGAAAATGAGGCTTAGAAAAAATAAGTAGCTGGTTATAACTTTCCTTAGCCACAGAGTCCTTGAGACCACAAATAATGTGCAACTTTTTGATAGAACCCTGTTATGGCACTGATGTGTGTGTGTTGCAAGTGGGAAAGGAAAGGGTGTGTTCTATTCTGTAGTGAACCATGCACTGGTGTAGGTGAGGACATGGTTTAAACTATGAAATAGCCAATGTAGCCGAGTGTAATGTTTATAGCAGCTAAATACAAGCAGGGCATTCTGGGAAATCATCAACAATAGATTTAGGGCCTTTAGCTTCACCCACTTGGGAGCTGCTGCCTGAATCAGCCCCCCAGCTTGACTTGCTGCTAAATATAAGACATTCTAGGTTGTCCTATTCACTTCTGACTCGACAGCATCCCATATTTATCTCATCAGATAAAGTCAGCTATGTCAACACCCGTCTATCCCGGTGTTGGGCAACAGACCTCAGCAATGTATCTAAACACTTCTCAGGGTCCTAGCTGGGGCCCTGGCAAGTGGAATTCATTCTCTCCCTGCATTGTCTTTGTTCTAATACTCAGCTGGAAGAGTTTTTATAGCTCCTGGAGAATCCAGAGCAGAGGGAAAGATACCACCAAAACTGGGAGTAGACTTTGGCACTGGAAAATGGAGACTCTGTAGTTTACTCCATTATAATCCAGGAAAGAATATATTTCCAGTGATTAATTAACTGGTTCTATTTATAGACTATGAGGCCTGAACTGTGATATTTATAGAATGTCATTGCATTTAGCAGTAGTAGCACAATTACATGCTTATGAAGTAATGGTTTTGCATTTTTCCCTAGAATTCTCTGACAGATCTGGATATTTTACATTTTAACAAGCAAGGACAGCAGCTATTTATTTAAGGGCGAACAGTAAAAATTTTCTTCTCTGTAACTCCTTTTTCTCCAAGAATGTGCAAATCCCCCAATTCATTTTGCTTTTACAAATGAAATAAGATAATATATAGAGAATAATATATCTATTTTTGTGGAACTCTGATTTCCTTTTTAAACAGTGCCTTTCATTGCTTGGGATTCTTACATCCTTGAATCTTCCTCCTTGGAGTTTGGTGTTGACATGTTTCTCCTTTTTCCATTATGATCTAAGCCAAGCTAAAAGGCCAACAGATGTGTTCACCATCCAAAATACTATAGTGGAATTGAAAAGAGACCCTATGCACTGGAAAAGCCTCCCTTTGCCTAACTCATAATTTAAAACTTGGTGTGGCAATTGGGGGAAGTGGAAATTCTCTCCGGGTTATTAACCTCAGCAGTAAACGGTATGACCGGTTGAGCGTCCCTGGAGCAGGTGCTAGAAATACTTTCTAAGGCCCAGTATTGAGTACTGACCTTCAAATCCCTTTATCATCTAATTCCAAGGTGGAAATTCTGCATACACAGCTGACCATAACTCATAGAACACTGATAGTGGGCGCAGCCTTAGGTGCTGAAAGATGAGTGGCCTGGGGCCAGTGATGTGCTGGTAGCATTTGTGAGTATTCATGGTATAAAAACCCACATCAGGGTTGATTTCAATCTACTAATATGATTTCAACTGTCAGCTGGCTCCAAAATTTTTGAAAATTGCACAATCATCTTTGAGAACCAGTACAGACCAGCTCCAGCACACCACTGCCTGGGGTTAATGGATGAAATGAAAAATGCCCCAGGCTATGAAGCAGGAGTTCTGGGTCCAGGGCCAGTTCTATGGAACTGATTCATTACACCATCCTTGTGAACTCACGTTTCCTACCCTGAACGTCACTTTCCCCAGCTGTCAAATGGTGAAAATAAGCCTTGCGCTTCTTGCCTAGAGATCACTTGGATGTCAGGAACCAATGGCAAGGTAGTGCTAGAAAATGTGGGTACTCTGCACATGGGAGAGGCTTCTTCCCTTCTTCCACCTCCACTCTGGGTGCCCTCAACACCACCTTGTGTCCTTTATTAAACCTGCCCACATCTACAGGTGGCAAATTGTATCACTCTCTTGTCAGCCAAACTCTTTTTTGGCATTTTCTGGGTGCCCCAACATTTAAAACAAGGATATTCTGGGAAATAACCATAAGCTGCTTGACTATGGAGGACTCAGAACTGACCGGAAGTTTGAAAGAGTTGTTTCGGATCATAGAGGATGCTTCTAGAGATGGAGGTAGGAGTCAGGTGCTCAGCTTCCTTAGTTTTCTACCACATCACCTTGAGCAGGGCACTGTGCATCCCACATTCTCACTTTTAGTAATTCACCAACTGATTCACTTGACCTTTGCCCAGGAACTGATGTGGACCTTGCAACAAATTACCACCTCCTCACAGGAGAAGTAGGGGCTCAAAATGGCAGTCTTCTGAGTCAATGGACGGGTTCTCTGACTCATGGGCCAAATGTTCTAAACGCTTTCCATGAGTAAGCCTCTCTCTTTGTGGTACCTCATTTTTGGTCCCCACATGAGAGCTGATGCAGATGCTGCAGGCTGCCCTGTACTCTACCACCTTCCTGTTCTCCTGGGCATGGGTGTTGGCTATGAACATTTCTTCCAGGAGTTCCCACAGGCCCCTTACACTTAGCAATGTCTCCTAATGCCTGCTTCTTCTCCAGTGCTCACCATCTCAGTAAATGGCTCCTGCTTCATTCACCCTTTCCCTCAAGTTGAATATCTGGGAGTCATCCTTGACTTCTCCTTTGCCCTCATTTCCCACCATCAACCAGTCATCAAGTCCAGTCCATTCTACTCCTTCATGTCTGGGAGCTGTTTCTTCCTTCCCAGCCCCAATGCCACCAACTCCTGACTGGTCTCCTGCAGTCTCTCTCCCTCTGAATCATCCTCCAAATTTCATGACATGACCTTTCTAAATTATGCATACAATCATGTTGCTCGCTGGCCTGAAACTCTTCTACTCCCTGCTGCTCTTACTCTACCTGAGTAGTTTCATCCAGTCCCATGATTTCAGTTAATATTTCCTCTGCTCATTGATGACCTCCCCCATCTTTATCTCCAGCTCTAAACTTCAGCTCTAAGCCACTTCCCTGATGTTCTCTCTCTAGGGGAGCAATGGGTGCTTCCAGCCCTGCAACCTGACTGCTCTTGGGCAGATGCTCATCTGGACCCCAAAATGGGGATCAAACTTACTTGAGTTCTAATCACAGCTCTATCTCTTACCAGATGTACAACCTGGACTCGTTAGCCCTCAGCTTCATCCATAAAATAAACTTAATTATTATTTTGGCACAGGGTGAGTTTTGCCTTCAGAATAATTAAAATTTCATAAAATTATTTCAATATGCAATGATTAGACACCTATTCTGCTAGCCAGGCTGTGGGTAATAATAATCATTAAAACTGGTTGGGTGACAGCTACTTTACATGTTCTCACCAGTGCTAAGAGGGAGATACTGTTGTTTTCTCATGTTATGTATGGAAAAGGAAACCAACACTCAAAGAGGTGAGATGACTTGCCCCAAATTAAGAAGCAGGTGGAGGGCAGAGCCTCCATGCCACAGAGACTGTCTCTGCTTCCTATTAACCCCTTGTGGCTGGAGGAGGACCCAACTGGCTGCAGGTCACAAATAGTGTAACTACCCTGCCAGCTTAGGGAGGAAGGGTATGTGGGCTGCATCTTTTTGACAAATCCATCTGTAGCCCAATGGACTGAGCTATGAAATCCTTCTCAACACCCTTGAGAACCGTGGGCAAAGGAACAGACAGATCTCAGGATGGCTCTTGGCCACTTCCTTCTCCTTTGGTCCCACATGTAGGATCCCATGTTGAACACCTTAGTCATATCCAAAAAGACTGTCCACCCTTCCCCATCCTCCTCCTGGCTGCTGCCTGGCAGATCCTATGTCCAACGTGGTGTTAATGATTAACATGCAGTGGTAGGATCTCAGAGTTGCTGAGAGTCCTGTATCCAAGAATGAACTGCATTGCTAAATCAGTGAAGACAGTTGCCAAGGTAACCCCTGTGTAATCTATTTAATCCGCTCTGTAAACACCAATTAAGGTCAGATAAAGCACTTGAATGACATATGAACACACTCAGATGGCATCAAGCTTTGTAGCAAGACAGTAGAGAGGGAAGAAACCTCATTAGGAAGACAGAAAAAAGCACCCTAAGTTTCATCTTGGAAAGTGTTAATTGGGAATACAATAGGCTTGGGTATGGGCCAAGGCCACCACTTGGGACGTGTTCTGGCCACAGAGAAAGTCACTGAGGGCCATGTTAGGAGCTGCCGGTCTACTCACTTAGGATTGAAACAAGATGTATGGCTAGACTAAATTACCTGTTTAAATGAATGTTTTATTAATGCAAAGCTTTTATGTACATTTGAGCCTAACAGGGTGATTTTTACTCCTTTTAGGGGTCCCTTATCTGTCTTTCCCATTGAAGCAATTACTCCTTGTCCAGCACTTCTGAATACGTCTTTTAAACTTCTTAAAAGACTCTGAGAAACCCCTGAAATTGCGTTTTCTATTCCCTCACCCCATCAGCCTTCACAGAGAATGACCAGGGGGGAAAGTATACTTTGCAGACTTGATGTATAATGCCATTTTATTTCCTTCAGCTCCTATAAAAAAAAGGTCCTTGGCAGGAGGTGAGGAGAGATAAGGTGAGACATGCAGTGGGTGTAAGCTCTTTAATCTTGTTTGTCTCCAGAGGAGGATTTCAACAAGCCACAGTCATGTTACCCATCCCTGTCCTGGGCTGGCACTGGGCAAGAAAGAATAAAAGTGTTTGGCCTCAAAGAGAAAGCCTGAATCAAATCTCCAAGGCACTTGTCTCCACCTTTACTCTAACTGGGGGTCTCTTCAGAGTCTCTGGCCTGTTACAGCATTGGAGTGACTGCCACACTCACTCATCTTGCTGTCTATTTCCCTATGTCCACCCAACCCATCATGGTAACCTCATGTCTCACAATTTCATCATGGCATTAGGCCTTCAATAGGATCTCAAGAAATGTTCCTGGGTTCAATGGCAACCTCCTTACAGAGCATATCCTGAGACCTGGCTCCCTACTCTCTCACCCTTAACACATCTCCCTCCATTCCAGGGGATTGAGCCATCTGAATCACTAACCACAGGAGCAACTGACGGGTATGACCATCAAACATTTTCTCTACAGAAGAGAAGCATTTTTCTTTTTTCATCTAAAGGTTCAACCAGCCTAGATTTGCCAAATTTATGTCTTGAACCCTTTTTTTCAAACACGATTAACTCGAGGAACTTCATGTGGGGGCTCTGAGAGCTAAGCTGTCAACATTGATGGTTTCATCAAAAACTTAGCAGCTCATGTCTAGATTTGGATCAGGCAAAATGCTCATGCCACTCACAGTCCATGATAGAAAGTCTTCCTAAATTAACTGAAATACCCTAAGGAGGGAAAATTGTGCTTTATGAAAACATGAACTGTAACTCTGGGACCTTTGAGCTACCACTTCTCATCTGTCTTGAATATAGGAAATAGGGCCATCGGATACAGGAGAGACTCATTGAGAGTATACGCCTTTAGTTTAATAATTGTCAGCAAATGCTTTAGAAGAAACCATCAGTTGTATATATGGATGCTGGCACCAGAATGTTGTGCTGGAAAGGGACAGGATATAGAATGGATGGGAGGTTTTGTGACTCCATAAATGTGTGCACATTCAAGGTACTGGGCAAACAGTTTTATAGGAGGCCGCCCTTTAACAAAGGTGGATATAATCAGATATTCAGATTTGGCCAGTGGGTTGTACAATAGATGTGGTGTATTTAACATGTACTGATCTAAGAACCATTGTTCTTACTCTTTTAGCCTCAGCATCAGTCTGACAGATTGCTAAGCACTCAAGACTTTTGTAAAGACAGATTCAGATGGAAGCCTTTCTGTCCTCCCAAGCTGTTCTCTGATAGGCAGGCAGTGTGCTCTCCTAGAAGCTTCCAGATCAAGGGTTGAAAGGGTGGAATCATTTCCAGAACAGGAAGAATCACAGTAGCCCTCTTTAAGAAAGGCTCCCAGAGGAAGGTTCTCCTCAGTCACTGCTGCATGGCTGGGGAGAGATGTGACAGGGCCCCCTACCTCTTAGCTCAGTGTCCTTCTCTTCCAAGGGCTCCACAGCTTTTTTCCCTCCTCATCCAAAACCAAGTTTGCAAGGGGACTGAGAGGCAGGAGAAAGGGGGTGAGCCCTGGGGTAGGCTAATATCATATTTCTTCTTTTATTTAAAAAATATTTTACTTCTTTATTTTTAGAGAGTGGAGAAAGGAGGGAAAAAGAAAGGGATAGAAACATCAATGTAGGGAAGAAACGTCAATTGGTTGCCTCTTGCACGTCCCCAAGTGGGGATCTGGCCCACAACCCAAGCATGTACCCTGACTGGGAATCCAACCAAAGACCTTTCAGTTTGTGGGACAACACTCAACCCACTGAGCCACACAAGTCAAGGCTGACACCCTACTTCTTAACCTTTTGTTTGCTGGTATCTGCCTCTTTCTCCTCCCATCATTGGACTTTATATATCAAAGAGCTCTACTTGGGAAACATCATAAATGCCCATGGATAGATGAATAGATAAACAAAATGTGATCTATCCACACAATGAAATGTTATTTAGTGTGTTGCCCTAAAAAGGAAGGAGATTCTGCAATAAGTTGCAACATGTATGAACATTGAAGACACTATCCTAAGTGAAATAGGCCAGCCACAAAAAGACAAATACTGTATCAACACACTTAAATGAAGTACCTAGAATAGTCAAATTTGTAAAAACAGAAAGTAGACCTTCATATGTGGAATATAAAACTGAAACTCATAGACACAGACAACAGTATGGTTGTTGCCAGAAGGAAAGGGACAGCAAATTGCAGAGGGCAAAGGGGGCCAAATATATGGTGACAGAAGATTTGACTTTGAGTGGTGGGTACACAATGCAATATAAAGATCATGTATCATAGAAATGTACACTTGAGTTTCAGCCAAGATGGAGGCGTAGGTAGAAATGCTGTGCTTCCTTGCACAACCAAAGGAATGATAACAACCAATCTGAAAACAATAAACATCCAAAACTGCCAGAAAATCAAACTGCAGGGAACTCTGACAACAAAGGAGTTGAAGAAACATTCACCCAGACCCTAGGAGGGGCAAAGACGGGAGAAGGGTGGCCAAATGAAGAGGACATGCAGCAAAGTGGCAGACTGGTGGGCGAGGTGAGGCTGGCTGAACGAGAAACTAAAGACTCAAAGCTAGCTGTTAACTATTGCAGGTGTTGCCACAGTGAGAGAAATTCCCAGTGTCACACGAGACAGTTCTTTGGAAAGTGGGGCTAGGCTGGAGTGAGCAAGCAGCATTGCTCCCTCTCTGACCCCTCCCCCACAGGCAGCAAAACAACGCAGCAAAGAGAGTTGCCTCACCTTGGTGAATACCTAAGCCTCCACCCCCTTACAACATAACAGGTGTGCCAAGACAAATAAATATGGCCCAAATGAAAGAAGAGATCAAACTCCAGAAAAAGAGCTAAACGATGAGGAGATAGCCATCCTATTTGATGCAGAGATCAAAACACTGGTAATCAGAATGCTCACAGAACTGATTGAGCTCGGTCACAAAATGAAGGCAACACAAAGTGAAATAAAGCAAAATATACAGGGAATCAACAGTGAAGGGAAGGAACACGGGACTCAAATCAATGATTTGGAACAAAAGGAAGAAATAAACATCCAACTGAAACAGAATGAAGAAACAAGAATTCAAAAAAATGAGGAGAAGCTTAGGAACCTCTGGGACCACTTTAAGCACTCTAACATCAGAATCAGAAGGCTTCCAGAAGGAGAAGAGGAAGAGCAAGAAGTTGACAACTTATTTGAACAAATAATGAAGAAAAACTTCCCCAATCTGGCTAAGGAAATAGACTTCCAGGAAGTTCAGGAAGCCCAGAAAGTCCCAAAGAAATTGGACCCAAGGAGGAACACACCAAGGCACATCATCATTAAGTTACCCAAGATTAAAGATAAGGAGAGAGCCCAGCTGGTGTAGCTCAGTGGATTGAGCACGGGCTGGGAACCAGAGGGTCCCGGTTCAGTTCCCAGTCGGGGCACATGCCTGGGTTGCAGGCCAGGTCCCCGGTGGGGGCCATGTGAGAGGCAACCATACATTGCCCTTTCTCCCTCCCTTCTCCTCTCTATGAAAATAAATAAATAAAATCTTCAAAAAAAATAAAAAAAAAGATAAGGAGAGAATCTTCAAAGCAGCAAGAGGAAAGGAGAGAGTTACCTACAAAGGAGTTCCCATAAGGCTATCAGCTGATTTCTCAAAAGAAACCTTACAGGGAAGGAGGGACTGGAAAGAACTATTTGAAGTCAATGAAAGGCAAGGACCTACATCCAAGATTATTCTATCCTGCAAAGCTTTCATTTAGAATGGAAGCGCAGATAAAGTGTTTCCCAGATAAGGTCAAATTAAAGGAGCTCATCATCACCAAGCCCTTATTATATGAAATGTTAAAGGGACTTACCTAATAAATGGAAGAAGATAAAAAACTATGAACAGTAAACTGACAACAAACTCACAACTATCAACAGCTGAACCTAAAAAACAAAAACAAAAACTAAGCAAACAATTAGAACTGGATCAGAACCAGAGAAATATAGATCACATGGAAGGTTTTCAGTGGGGAAGGGGCGGGGAAGAATTGGGGGAAAAGGTACAGGGAATAAGAATCATAATTGATAGTCATAAAATAGGGAGAGGTTAAGAATGGTATAGGAAACAGAAGTCATAGAACTTATATGTACAACTCATGGGCATGAACTAAGGGGGGAATGCTGGAGGGTTAGGGAACACAGGGCAGAGGGGTGATAAAGGGGAGAAAAAAGTTTGGGGCAGATGCTGACCTAGGAGGTACCATTTTGAAGCATGTAGAACCTATTTCTCTGAAACAGAAACCCCCCAAGCCACGCAGATCCTTTTCCCCTCATTAGAAAAGCTTCAGAGGCACGCTAGTATAGGTCAAAAGGCAGGATAAGTACCCACTTTTACAGATAAAGAAACTGAGGATCAGTGACGGTAGGTGATTGCCCAAGGTCATAGCTAGTAAGTGACAGAGAAAGACTGGAACTCCCAAAATCAAGCACATGGGTTTACTGCCCCCTGTGGTACCCTTCCCTCAATCAAGTAATCTAGACCATTTATCAGATACTAATCATACATCAGGCACTGTGCTAAAGGCTTTATATGCATTTAATCCTTACAACAATATTGGGGAGGTGGGTGCTGAGATTACTTATTTTATACAAGATGATGTGGTGACTCAGAGAGGTTAAGTGACTTGCCCAAGTCACACAACCATAAAGTAGGACACTGAAATTCCAACCCTAGACTGTTTAGATCCAGAACACATATTCATAACCATGATGTTAGGGAGTCTTTATAAAATTCTTCAGAGACCTGTTTCTCTCAGCACTGGGACTCCTTGAGAAAGGAGAATTACAGCCCAGTCCTGTATGTTATCCTTGCCCCTGCTTGCGGCTTATTGTAAAGATCAAGGTGAAATAGGCCTTAGCAAGTTTTAGAGAGTGGAAAGAACAGAGGTTAAAGGGCACAAATGCCAGATCGCACAATGCATGTTAATAGCTAACATGCATTTCTTTGATAGGCACTGAGGAGTACCAACTTTTTTAAACTTTGTTTATTATATTTTTAAAATGTTTATTTATTGATTTGAGAGGGAGAGAGAAAAACATTGATTTGTTGTTCTACTTATTTATGCATTCATCAGTTGATTTTTATATGTGCCCTGACCAGGAATCAAACCTTCAACCTTGGCTTATTGGGACAATATTTTAACCAACTGAGCAACCTAGCCAGGGCCATTTATTGTATTTGTAAAGATTGGATAAAATTCATATACAATAAAATTCACTCTTTGAAAGTGTAGTTTTTAATATGACAAGGCTGTACAACCACAACCATTAATTCCAGAATATTTCCATCACCCCCAAAAGAAATTCCATAGCCAGTAGGAGTTATTTTCCCATCGCCCTGACAGGCAACCACTAATCTGCTTTATGTCTCTATGGATTTTCCTATTGCTGACATGTCAGATAAATGGGATCATACAAAATGTGGCTTTTTGTGATTGGCTTCTTTCATTTAATGTATTTAAGGTTGATCCATCTTCTATGTAATATGGATATACCACATTTTTTTAAGCATGCATTCATTGATGGAAATTTTAGTTGGTTCCACTTTTCTGCTGTTATGAAGAATGCTGCTCTGAACATTTGTGTGTGACCTTTATCTTGGACACAGGTTTTCAATTCTTTTGGATAGATACCTTAGGAGTGGAATTGCTGGGTTATTTGGTCACTCTATGTTTAACTTTTTGAGGAACTGCCAGATTATTTCCCAATGTGCCTACACCATTTTCTATTCCCACTGGCAATCTATGAAAACTCCAATTTCACCACACCATCACACCATTTATTTTCCTTTTTCTTAAATTATAGCCAACCAAGTGCTTGTGAAGTGTTCTCTCATTGTGGGTTTGACTTGCATTTGCATTTCCCTAATAATTAGTGATGTTGAGTATGTTTTCATGTGCTCATTGGCCATGTGCATAGCTTATTTGTAGAGTGTCTATTCAGATTGTTTTCCCATTTTAAGTGGATTATATTTGTCTTATTATTGTTGAGTTCTCTATATATTCTGGATAATTCCCATTCAAATACATGATTTCAAATATTTTTCCCAAAAAACTGATCTTTGATTCATTTGGGAACATCAGAGCTGGGAGTATTCTCTGGGATCACTTGGTATCTTGATCCCCCTGTATCTGTATGTCCATCTCTTCATGGATACTGGCTGCTGTTATGGAAAACAGGTGAAAGCAGGGTGTAGACTGATGGCAAAAGCAATTTGCTCTTTAAAAACATTTGTAATAAAAAGTAACCTCTCCATGTCCTGACAAGCATGGCTCAGTTGGTCGGGCATCATCCCACACAGTGAAAGGTCACCAGTTTGCTTCCTTGTTAGGGCACATGCCTGGGTTTGATCCTCTGGCCAGGGAGCATGTGAGAAGCAGCCAATCAATGTTTCTCTCTCTCTCTTTCTCCCTCCCACCCCTCTCTCTAAAAAGAAATAAACCTTTGCGAAAAAAGCAGTCTCTCCAAAATCTGCTTTGGAAAATAGTTGAAAACAAAACAAAGCAACTATCCAGATATAGCCACCTTCAGCTAACAAAAACCCACTCAATTCTGCAACACTCAAAGCAGCAATTCCATTCCTCACACAGGGTATGAACCACCTTGGTTTTCTCCTCAGTTTGAAAAGTCTTACTCCTGAGACATTACTAATGAGATTCAAATTTAAATTAAATTTCATTCCAAACACACATGTTCAATTACGGCAAAGCCTCAACAAATAAGCTTAGTCCATTTAAACAGAGTGCTGCCTCCAGGTGGACAGGTGTCCACTCAGAGTTTCTTAACTCACAAGAGCAGAGGGTTCTTGGCAGGGTGACTTGATAGCTTGTTATACAAGAACGGCCAGGCTGTGATACGACCTGCCTTAAGGTAGAAGTTCCTTAGTTAACAACAAGTTGCCAAACAAGTCCCTGAGTTTAGAAACCACAATGTGACACTGATGATAACAAGAAGATCCCATCTAGCTGTGCCCCAAAACCCAGACTCTGGTCAATGTCAAGGGTAATTAGCAAATAGTACTAGATTTTGGGAGAATGATCACTTTTCTTTCATCCTTGTACTGCAATCTATACAGTACCTGGAGTACCTGGAAAATACCTGTTTACCTCAGTCACTGCTGTGTCTAGGCCCACCCTTGACTTTAGCCAGCGTCCATGTCATCTAGGGACTTGGGCCTTTTGCCACCATAGACCAGGTATTATTTATTTTTAAAGAGGGGAATGAAGGGATAAAGAGAGGGAGAGAAACATCAATCAGTTGCCTCTTGCATGCTCGCAACTGGGGACCTGGCCCACAACCTAGGCATGTTCCCTGACTGGGAATCGAACTGGTGACCTTTTGGTTTTCAGGCTGGCACTCAATCCACTGAGCCACACCAGCCAGGGCCATGGACTGAGTTCTTAACCTTTTTCTTTGCTCAGAGCCACTTCTGGGTCCCTAAGAAGAGAGAGAGGTCCCCATCATCTGAGGCATCAGCCCCTTGTTGAACTTCTGTGCTTTCCTCTGAGCCACTTCCCAAGCCTCCTCTTGGTCTTTAGAGGGAAACTCCCTTTTGTAGAGTTGGTGCTAAAATTGACACCACAGCCGCTCTGAGGAGGAAGTGAACCTGCCATCCCTGAGTTAGGAAAGATTCCATCTCGGCTAAGGATGCCCAGGCTATGAGAGTCACTGTTATGGGTTCAATTGTGTCACCTTGCTCCAACATCTTCCCTAAAAAAGAAGATGTTGGAGTCACAGCCCCCAGTACTTCAGAATGTGACCACATTTGGACATAAGGTCTATATATAGGTGATAAAGTTAAAATGAAGTCATTAGGATGGGTACTAACTCAAATGAGCCAATAGCCCAGGGTGACACACCTCACCAACCAAAACCATGCCCTCTCGGTAGGACAGTGGAAGGCCTATCTTGATTGATCCCAGAAGGCCAGATCCCAAACACAGTTGCTTCACCTCAAGTGAGCATTATAATGAGCAATAAGATCAAGCAAATCTAGGTGTAATTGGTTTATTAGCATTCCTTTTTTTCTCTCTCTTTTTTTAATTTAATTTTATTTTTGTTCAATTACAGTTATTTGCATCCTCTCCTCTCCCCTCCTCCCTTTCCCTCCAGCCCCACCCCCCCAACTTCCCTCCTCCCCCTTAGTTCTGTCCATGTGTCCTTTACAGTGATTCCTGAAAACGCTTCTCCTCCCCATTGTCCCCTCCCCACTCTCCCCTGTCTATTATTAGACTGTTCTCAATTTCAATGTCTCTGGTTATGTTTTGCTTGCTTTCTGCTTTTGTTGGTTATGATCCGGTTAAAGGTGAGATCATATGGTATTTGTCCCTCACTGCCTGACTTACTTCACTTAGCATAATGCTCTCCAGTTCCATCCATGCTGTTGCAAAGGGTATAAGCTCCTTCTTCCTTTCTGCTGCATAGAATTCTATTGTGTAAATGTACCATAGTTTCTTAATCCATTCATTTGTAGATGGGCACTTAGGTTGTTTCCAGCACTTAGCTATTGTGAATTGTGCTGCTATGAACATAGGAGTGCAAAGGTTCTTTTGAATTGGTTTTTCGGTTTATTAGCATTCTTGCACCTGAATTCTGTTGCTCAGCCCTCCAGGAGCCCAGAGGGTGGTTACTGCCTGTCCATTACTCTTCCTAAGATCATAGCATATGTGATATCATCAGAACTCAAACTCAGCCCTGTTCATGATGTTCAGGCCACCAGTGCCATTTTCCCCAACGCCCCAGAAAAATGGAGGATGCTGCTCTGTGGTAAGAAACAAATCTAGAACAAATGAATCAAAACAAAAAAAAAATTCAACCTTGTATATGTTTCACAACAATGGCTGTGGGAGAAATATTTGGCTTGGAAACAGAAATGTTTGCTCAAGCTACAAAAAGAAAAGACTAAGAGTCGGTGTTCAAATCGGTGTGTTGACTACATTTCTAAGAGTGACATCATAGTTTAGGAATGACTGAACTGTATCTCCTCTTGGCTTCCCTTGGTAGGCAACAGTGAGAAGGAAGCAGCACACTGTTACCAGCCAATTAACTGGGAAATAAATGCCAAGGCTGAGTGTGTAGCCCTGAGCCTTCCCCAGAATAAACCCCAGGACCCAAGTTCCAAGGTTGCACTAAATGATGAAACAACAGGGCCAAGAGTCCAGCGAGGCTGTGGGATGATATCAGACCACCCATGCAGTCCCAAGATTCTACCCTGTGGGACCTTATTTGATAGTAGAAGAAGAACAATATAAATGATAAGGAGAATGTAGAGAAGAATCAAGCCCACGGCCAGGCTTTTTCTGTAATAGTCATGCAGTGGTGGAGGAAGCCATCATATCCATCTTGCCTACAGATTGGAAGGCTGTGGCAGAGGACGGTGCATTAGCGCATGGGGATCAGCAGCTGCCAGCCCACCAGGATCAGAAATGCACAAGCAAGTCTGACTGTATGCATAAGCGTGTGTGTCTCTGTGTGCATGAGCATGTATGGGTGTGTGCACATCTGTGTATGGCCATATGTGCAAGTGAATGGGTGTGAGAGCCTGTGCACATATGAGCATGTGCATGTGTATGCATGAGTGCATGCATACCTAGACACTTGTCAGTGTGCGTGTATGTGTATCATTATAGATTCCACCAATGAAGACTTCCTTGGGGTTCCCTGATTCCCTCTTTCCAATGTTGCACCCTGCCTCCCCAATAAAGCCAGCAGTGTCTATCTGAATGGGCTCAACACAACTGGAACAAGGGAGGTAATGGAAGGTGGTGGGCCCCCTGAAGAGAGCAGAGCAAGTGGGGTGGGCTCTGTGGGCAAAAGAAGCAAGGTTCAAGATAGGATTAGAGTGTTCTGAAGTTCATAGACCCAGTGGCAATTCATCTTGAGCCAAGCAGACTGGATCTGTCTTCCCAGCTCAGTTCATTGTCTTCTAGACCAGTTCAGTGTCTTCAGTGGCCAAAGGTGCCAGAGACCCAAGAGAAGGAAGGGAGAAAACCATGTTCACACTTGTGCCTGCACTGTCCCAGGAGACATCACACACCCCACCATACCCCCATGCAGCAAGCGTCAGGAACATCTTCATAGTGGCCCAGAAGTGGCTGGATCGTGAGAGGCAGACAATTTTCCTACCGAGGGAGTGTAGTGAAACTATCCAATGCAGCATATGATGAATTAAAATAATATGCAATGAAACAAGAAGGTCTGACTGTTTGCACAGGCAGAAGCTGATTTAACAAAAGTGTAGTATAAAGTATTGGGTTGGCCAAAAAGTCTGCATGTTTTTTCCATAAAATAAAAGACATTTTTATTTTCATCAATAACTTTGTTGCTTTGGATATCTTGAGCATCTCAGCTATCTCCCTCAAATCAACACAACATTGATTTTTCTCAATGTCTCAATTTGATCACTATCAATTTCAACTAGTCTACTTGACCACGGAGCATCGTCCAGCAAGAAATCTCCAGCACGGGGCTAAGATGGAGGCATAGGCAGAAACGTTTTGCTTCCTTGCAAAACCAAAAGAAGGATAGCAACCAATTTAAAGACAAAGAAACCAGAACTGAAAGAAATAATTTGTATGGGAGTCCAACAGCCTAGGAGTTAAAGAAACATTCATTCAGACTGGTAGGAGGAATGGAGATGGGAAGCCAAGGCAGAAAGGAAGCACCACAAGGCTAGGTGGTGGACCACAAGGGTGATTCCACATTCACGTGCAGGTAAGCAGGGAGGAACAATGGGGAAGTGAAACAGACTGCGAAACCCAGGGTTTCTACTTGGGGAAACTAAAGACTTAAAACCCCTGGCTGTAAAAAATCTGTGGGAGTTGTGCCTCACAGGAGAGTTCATTGGAGAGGTCCACAGGGTCCTAAAATGTACATAAACCCACCACCTGTGAATCAGCATCAGAAAGGGCACAATCCACTTGTGGGAAGTGAGGGAAATGAAAAAAAGTGCGACAAAAAGTACCAGTTGGCCCTGGTATCTGGACATGTAGGTGGTATCCCACCTACTTCAGCCTGCCTCAGTTTGGGCTGATTTTGGTTCCACCCTGATATCTCTGCCTCTCCCTTCCTGGGACTCCCACAGCAAAGAGTACCCTATGCCTTCTTACCTTGTTGCCAGGACACACAGAGACATCCCAAGGGAAGGCATGGTTGAAGTCCAATTGGACCTCCCTATCCAGCCCAGGGTGAGAGGGGATCCCCAAGGTACCCACCATCATCATTTAACCAAGGCAAATAAAGATCACTAATTTGCTATGTGAAGCAACTCAAGGATAGTAAAAAAGAAAAAAGAGTCAACAATTGTGTTTTGTATAAGTGATTTCACTGACCTTCAGAAAGGGAAAAATATTTGGCATCTCATCAGTTCAGGAGGCTCAGACCTTCAGCCTCAAAGCTTCTAGCCCTGTCAGTTCAGTGTCCACACTGCAGGGTTGTCACACGTGTTGTGTACAAATCAGAGATGGTAAAAGCAAACTTTGAATTTTTATCAGCAGGCACCACTGAACTGCAAACAAACCCATGAGATGTGTTGAGTCAACCCCTTATTTATGGAAACCCCAAATAGGAAGTGGAAGATTCTGATCTCCCAATTCAGTACACATTCTTAAATTAACATCGGTCACTTTAGAATAGTTTCCCCTTAATTGATTAAAGTAAGGATGGCAAACAAGTGCTTTGCCCTACTTGGAGAGGTCCCCATTCGTCCACACTGTAGACCTTCTGGGGTGAGACACGAAGCACTAGAAATGTCCCATTGGCTGAATTCCTCCACAAACGCACTCATTATTCTGAAGTCAAAAGGAAGAAGACTTGTGGAAATGTGATGTGTCAGACACCTTTTGAAAAGTGGCCCCTTGCATAGTGGCACTGGACTACAAGCAGCTCATTCTGACCCCTGCCCCCCACAGTCAGACAAGGACCCCAAGCCAGTGGTCTCTAGTAGCTTCAACTTATTTAGTGTGCCCTGCTCCCTGCACTCTCACCAATCCCAACTCCACATCAAGTTCCATAAAAGAAACATTTACAATACAAATAAAACGAGTGCCTGAAAAGCCAGATTACCCCAACACCAGACAAAAAGAACAAAACTTGATTTTGGTCAAGGTTTTGCCTCATCATAGAGGAAGCACCATGGAAGCTGAGGATGAGGCAGCAGTGTTGGGGGTGGAGACTGGCCCTCACAATGGAGCCCCCAGTGCTTCTCATGCACACCGTAAAGCAGGAAAAATAATTTTCTCTCTACCCTTCTAGGTTCTTGGTGGAGAACCCCCCTCATAATAAAAGACAGATTAACACAAGAAAAACAAACAGGAATTATTAACATGAATACCTCCTTATATACATGGAAGAAACCAGGGAAAACTAAGTAATTCCCCCAAATGGCCCAAGCCATCACCTTAAATACCATCTCCAGCTAAAGACAAAAAAAGACGGTGGTGGGGAAAGCCAATAATGGGAGATTACCAGGAAAAGAGCAATAAACAAGGGAAAGGCTAATATGCAGATTTAGGTCCTGTGTTTTGCCTCAGTAAGAGTTTCTGGAGAGAGTGACATCTTCACAAATGGTGATTTCCCTTGTAAATGTAAATGTCCTACAAAAGGGTAACTTCTCAGTTTTCAGAGCCTCCTAAATCTGCTGTTTCTTAAAATTAACTAGTCTAAAATAATTCTTATACCAAAAAGGCATATTTTGGGATGGCAGATTTGGTTCTCCTTCAACGTCCTGTGCACTCCCAGGCTTTGGAGCCTGAGGAGGGGAAAAGACTCCTCCCCCAGGAAATGCTGTCCCAGAGCATCCTGATTCTAGATAAGGCAGCTGCCCAAGACACTGCATTTCATTCCTGAACTGCCCCTGCCCTACGGCCCTACCTCAGAGACACCAAAGCAGCCAGGCCTTCACCACAGACCTGGTGACTAACAGTGGGTTTGGGCAAGGGTGGTGGGTGGGCAAGTATTTTTCTAGATGTGGAGTTTCAAATTAACAGCACTCAAACAAGTATCCCAGCTGGCAGAGGGCATCCACAGCCCTCTCTGTGCCTTTGTCTGAAGCATGATCTAGTTTCTAATCTTAAAGAAACTAAGAACTTATAAAACAATTTCATCATTCCCAAGGGAGCAGGAATCATGAGCAAAGCTGAGGCTAGGAATATTCTGAAACAGAGAACAGCTTGCCCAAGATCACACCAGTAGGAGGAAGAGAAGCCAGAGTTACACCCCAGCTTTCTGTCTCCCAAAGACACGATCTTCCCTGCTCTGTTCAGTGTATGATTTGAGATGTTTAGTTCCACATTGGTCCTTGCAGTCCAGGGTGTCACATATCCTCATTCTTCAGCAACAGAGGAGAAGCACTGGGTTATTTGGCTTCTTATCTGAGGAAGTGACTGGAAGGTTAATTCTGATGACCAGTAAGAAGGAATGGGCACTAGGCTCCCTCAGTCCTTTCCACCCACCTCACTGCTATGCACTTAGCCAACCATACATTGAAATCCCAGCCCCTTACTTCCTAGTTGTGTGACCAGGTCTGAGCCTCAGTTCCCTCATGAGGAAAGTAGGTTTAATAGCTTATGCCTGGTAGAATGGCTATGAGGTTCTGGAAGAAAGCGTGCAAAATGATGATGAAGGATGGTAAAGTCCTGTATGTGTGTCTTATGGCATCCTGACTGTTAGGTGTGTCCTGAGCCCACAGCTGTGTGTGTGGCTTTCAGTGGGAGTCCCTTCAGCTGAATTTTGAAGAGGGGTGTGGTGAAGGCTGCATGGGGCACTGGGAAGAGAGTGGGCTGGAGAGCTTGAGAAAGGCTTAGAATGACCTTCAATCTTCCCCTTGTCAGAGCCTTGCTTCTTGGTCTTTGAGGCTCAACTTGTTTGGGATTTTGCTTGCCTTTGAAAGTGTTTACTGAGTTCCTGCTTTGCACTGGGAATCCAGTGGGAAGTAAAGCAGACCTAGACTCTTCATTCCTAGCACTTCCAGGCTTGGGGTTTCTGTGCTCTACTTGCTACATACCATGCTGAGATTTGGGGGCCTCCCTGCTAGTCTAAAAACCATCAGGTCAGCAACTGTGTCCTCCCTTCAGTGGGCCCTCTATCCCTTGTATGCAACACATGCTCTATACAAGTCTCTGTAAGAGGTAAAGCACCCAGACCACCTTTTTAGGAGGTTGGTGGCTGAGGGAAGTTTGTCATCAGCAACTGAATGCCTGCTCTTGGCAGTGTCCAGGCTGAGCACCAGATGTGGGCACTGAGATAGAAAACACAGAAAGCATGTGTACTTTGTCCACACCCATGTCTTAAGCTAGTGGAGCAGATGGAGAGCAGACAGAAATATGGGTACAACAGAGGGCCCACCAGCAGTAGCACCAGGGGGAGTGCCAGCTGAGCAGTGGCAGGGCTGAGGTGCAAGGTGTTCTGAAGTTTGCAGGGTGAAATAGGGACACAGGACAGTGGCCGTGAGTCCCTACAAAATGCAAACAGTTTGTTTTGTTCTTTAGCTCACTGATATTGAAGCCTGCTTTCCTATTTTTTTTTTTTTTGGCAGAGGTTTTTTCTACCACAACCTGACTTTTCCCCTACCTAGTGTGAGGGTTCAGAACAAGTCACCCTAAGATGTGCCTTGGTAGTATGCAAACTGTTTTGAGCTAAAGGAAAGTTTAGCTGCAGGCTCAGGAGAAAGTTCTGCCACCCACTGTTACCTGCCTAGAAGAATTTGAAGTAGAGGCCCTTGCCCATAAGAGATTATCAGAAATAACCCTTTCTCCCACCTACGTGGCAGGGCAAACTTTTATTTACTAAACATCTGTTCTTTTTATCCTGCAAGGATCCTTTGAATCCCCCAAAGTGCATTATCACATCCCTAGTTCAAGATGTCTTATATACCTCAATCCCTCTTTCTATCTCGAAACCTCTCCTGCATGTGGGGTCTCTGATTCTCTCATGTATGTGGAGTTCACATACATATGTATGTATTAAATTTGGTTATTTTCTCTTGCTTATCTGTCTCCAGTCTATTTGATTATTAGACCAGCCAGAAGATAGAGGAAATTTTGTTCCTTCCCCACACCAGAGTGCTTTGTCACCACTCTCTCTCCAGCAGATTGAGAATGCAAATTTAAATAACAGTAAGAATGCCCCACTACCTAGCTCACTGTCTTCCCTTCCCTTGAAAGGGCAAGCCCTGGTCGAGGGAGGAAGACCTCACAGAGGCACAGGAGCAGCCCTCAGAGCCTCAGGGACTAACCTGGGCTGTACCTCCAGGTCACAAGGCAATTTCCTGGGCTAAACACTGTACCCAGAAGAAAAGATAGATTTTTCCCCCTAGAAATCCAACTGCTTAGAGTGAAAGTAAGGAGTATCCACTCAAAGTTTCCTCCTGCCCATGCCCACTCCACACAAAAGCAGGGAGAAGCTGGCCTCTCACTTTGCTCTGCACTGCCTTTGGAGATTGGATGAAGGGGACAAATGCCCAGGCACTTCACACACTCAAGCAAGTTGGGGCTAGAAAAATAGCCACATTCCTATCCATTTCATTTACATTCCTTTGGGGGCCCATTTCCTCTTTGTCTCAGTCTTGTGCTTTGAAGCATTGGATGTGAATTTCCCTGTTTTTGTTAATGGCCTGCAGGTTTATGGCCTGGGGGATGAGACACAGGCAAGAACTGCAGTCACAAGTAACAAAATGGACTTGGGAGAGGGGAAGGCCTATGGAATTTTGAGCCACTGTAGTGTGCCCTGCATTCAGTTCTCAGCCACTCTTCAGTTGTCATTAACTCTGCTTCCCCAGTGGGACATGTGAAGCTCATGGAAATTCAGCACCTTGCCCACAGTTGCAGAGCTACTAAGCGGCCAGAGGTTGGAGTCTAACCCAGACTGTTTCACTTTGAAAGCCCATGTTCCTTCCATTGCTCTACCATATATCCCTGGGTGGATAAGTCAAATCCTCCCCATCAAACCTTCCCTGGGAGTCAGCACATATTTATCTCAAACAAAGTATACTAAGCAGCTACAGTAGCCAGGTCAGGGACCAGGAACAATATTAGACCAGGACTTGTTCATTGTTATCTTCCTGCACTAGAGCCATGTGGTAACAGGCATTTTTGCCATATTTGTTCATTTTCACTCTCTATTGTTTAAAACTGTGCTGCCCCATCTGATAGGTGCTAGTCACATGTGGCTATCTAAATCTAAATTGATTAAATAAAATTAAATATTTAGTTACCCAGTTTTAATAGTCACCTTTCAAATGCTCAAGAGCCACATGGTGGTTACCCTAGAGGACAGTGCAGATATGGGACATATCCATCATCACAGAAGGTTCTATTAGACAGCACAACTCTAGAACGATGCTTGGTGCATAGTAGGCAGTCAGTAGAATTCTTCTGAATGTGGACTGAATAAAAAGACTTGGAAAGATATTGTTTTGAAAAATAGTAACTGGGGGAAGCACCATTCCAGGTCAAAGAAACAGCATAATAAAATCTTTATTGATTTCTACTTCTGATAATTCGTATCATTCTTCTCAATGGAAACAACTAGAAAAGCTGGATAAAAGGATCAATTTATAGGTAAGCATAAATGAGCACAGGTTTTATAAAATAATAGAATGCTATTTATAGGGGCTTTAAAGTATATATAGAATTAAAATGCACTTGTACATAGCATATAAATTGAAAAACAGAAAGTAGAATTAAAGTATTTTAAGGAACTTGCATTGCATGGGAAGAGAGTAAAGGTACAATTAACATTAGACTATGTTATAATCTCTGGTATAATCTCTGGAGAAGTGCTTCTCTGTATGTAGTGGGGGGACACCTGGAGTCTCCAAGAACCTTTCAGCCTCTGAGAGGTTAAAACTATTTTCTTAATAATAATAAAATGTTAGCTGCCTTTTTCACTCTCCTCTTAAAAGGCTACGTGATGTGTGATGCCACAACAGATTGAATGCAGGAGAAGCTTTCTTCTATTAAGCTAGAAATTAAGGACTTTGCAAAATTGTAAAACAATATCACTTCTTATTACAATTTTGTTTGGAAAAATATAGTTATTTTTCTAAAACAAATGTTTTTTTTGTTGACATGTAATGGTGTGTTATGGTTCTTCAGAGAAACAAACCAATAGGATATATATCTATTAATATATCTATATCTATCTGTGTATGTATGTATGTACACACACACAAATATATCTATATCTATATATAGAGAGAGATATTTACTATAAGGAATTGGCTCACATGATTATGAAGGCCAACAAATCTCAAGATCTTCAGGGTGAATTGGCAATCTGGGGACACAAATGTAGTTCCAGTCTGAGTCTGAAGGTTTGAGAACCAGGAGAAATGATGGTGTGGTTCTAGTCTGAAGGCTAGGAGGCTCAAACTGAAAAGATCTACCTTTCAAAAGGCACTGCTAAGAGAAGCAAAGACAAATTACCACCTGGGAGGAAATATTTGGAAGTCATTTATATCACAGGTGACAAACACAAGGCTCGTTGGCCGAATCCAGCCCGGCACTTTGTTTCTACCTGGCGGCAGCGCCAAGCTATTTGCCCCTAGTTAAGGAGTAGTCACATTTAACCAGTCCTAAAATTACATCGGACCTTTGAAGGCAACCATGAGGCTGATGTGGCCCCTGGTGAAAATGAGTTTGACACCCCTGATTTATATAAGGGATGTGTACCTCAAACATATAAAGAAGTCTTACAAGTTCTTTTTCTCTTTCTTACCTTCTTTTAGATTGTTTTTATTATTTCATTCTCTTTTCTCCACACTTGTCAATTGGTGGTTATAGCTGTATGTATTTTTACTAGTGGTTACCGATCTTCAGTTCAAGTTTAAAGGCAGGGAAAACGCCTGTGTCTCAGGTAATAGACAGTCAAGCAGGAGGAATTCTCTTGGGAGATGGTTAGTCTTTTGTTTTATTCAGGTCTTCAATAGATTGGATGAGAGCAATCAGCATTAGCGAGGGCAAGCTGCTTTACTCAGTCTACCAATTTAAATGTTTTTTAATCATTTTTATTGTTGTTCAAATACAGTTGTCCCCACTTTCCCACCACCATTTTCCCCCACCCGACCCTCCATCCTTACCACCTTTGGCTTTGTCCATGTGTCCTTTATACATGGTCCTTTTTTAAAAAATATATTTTATTGATTATGCTATAACAGTTGTCCAATTTTCCTCCCTTTATTCCCCTCTGCCCCACACCCCACCCAATTCCTTACCCTTTAGTTTTTGTCCATGGGTCATACAAATACGTCCTTTGGCTTCTACATTTCCTATACTATCCTTAACCTCCCCCTGTTTGTTTTCTACCTACCGCTTATGCTACTTATTCTCTGTACTGTTTTCCTCCTCTCTCCCCCTCGCACTCCCCTGTTGATATCCCTCCATGCCTTATATAAATCCCTTTAACATTTCATATAATAAAGGCTGAGTGATGATGAACTCCTTGAACTTGACCTTATCTGAGAAGCACTTTATCTGTCCTTCCATTCTAAATGAAAGTTTAGCTGGATAGACTATTCGTGGATGTAGGTCCTTGTCTTTCAAGACTTGGTATGCTTCTTTCCAGCCCCTTCTTGCCTGCAAGGCCTCTTTTGAGAAATCAGCTGATAGTCTTATGGGAATTCCTTTGTAGGTAACTGTCTTCTTTTCTCTTGCTACTTCTAAGATTTTCTCCTTATTTTTAATCTTGGGTAATGCCATTATGATGTGCTTTGGTGTGTTCCTCTTTGGGTCCCACTTCTTTGGGACTCTCTGAGTTTCCTGGACTTCCTGGAAGTCTATTTCCTTCACCAGCTTGGGGAAGTTCTCCATTATTTGCTCAAATACGTGTTCAATCCCTTGGTCTTCCTCTTCTCCTTCTGGAACCCCTATGACTCAGATGTTGGGACATGTAAAGATGTCCTGGAGGTTCCTAAGCCTCCTCTTTTTGTTGAATTCTTGTTTTTTCATTCTTTTCTGGTTGGATGGGCTTTTTTTTCTTCTGGTCCACTTCGCTGATTTGAGTTCCAGTTTCCTTCTCATCCCTATTGGTTCTCTGCACGTTTTCCCTCATTTCTTTTATTGTATCCTTCATTTGTTCAATTAATTGCAACCATTTTTCTTGCAATCCTGTGAGCATCCTGACTACCAGTGTTTTGAACTGTGCATCTGATAGGTTGGCTATCTCTTCGTCACTTAGTTGTAATTTTTCTGGAGCTTTGATCTGTTCTTTCATTTGGGCTATTTTTTTTTTCTCGGTGAGCCTGTTACTTTAAGGGGCGGAGCCTTAGGTGTTCAGCAGGGCGGGGTAACCCACAACGTTTTGTTTGACTCTGCCTGTGGGGGAGGGCCCTGAGCAGACAGTGGCGCTTGCTCTGCTCTCAGCAATTCCCCCCTTCGCCCCCCCCCCCGCCCCCACTACCAACAAGCAAGTTGGGCCCTTCTTTGCTGGCTCCGGGGTGGGTGGGCAGGCTTGCGTAGTTCCAAGTCCCTGTGGGTCTCTCCAATGAACTCTCCTGTGAGACTGGGAGTTCCTCCCGCTGCTGCCCCACACGTGTTTTCAATCAGTGGTTTGAGGCTTATTTCCCCCTGATGGTGGGTTGCACAGTCTGCTCTGCTCCCCAGCTTTTTCTCCTGGTTTATCTGTACATGAATGAGGGACCGCCTGGTCCACCAGTCTCAGCCCCACTGGGTCCGGGTTGGCCAGCCGTGGATTTCGCTGAGCTCGCCTGCCACATTTTGGCCAGGCGCGCCCACCACAGGTCTCTCCGGGCAGCTGCAGCATTGCTGGTACCGCTCCACAAACCGTGGTCTCGCTGCGCGCTCTCCGCCTGGCTCCACCTCGCTTACCTGTCTGGATGAACGCATCTTCTTTAACTCCTTGCTTGTTGGACTTCCACTCAGTTTGATTTTCTGTCAGATTTGGCTGTTTTTATTTTTTTTAATTGTTGTTTTTCCTCTTTTGGTTGTGTGAGGAGCCACAGTGTGTCTACCTACGCCTCCATCTTGGCCGGAAGCTATACATGGTCCTTGACAACCGTTCCCCTTCTTTCCTTCCTCCCCTCTGGTTGCTGTCAGTTTGTTCTTTATTTCAAAGTCTCTGGTTATATTTTGCTTGCTTGTTTGTTTTGCTGATTAGGTTCCACTTATAGGTGTGGTCATCTCACCTATAAGTGGAACCTAATCAATAAATGTTAATCTCATCCAAATTCACCCTCTCAGAACACCCAGAATAATGTTCAACCAAATGCCTGGGCACTCAATGGCCCAGTGAATTTGACATAAAATTTAACCATCATAGATGGATTTTTTAAAATAGATAAATGTTTTTATTGTTTTATTTTTAAGATGTTATTTACTTTCAGAAAGGGAAGGAGAGGGAGAAAGAGATGGAGAGAAACATCAATGTGTGGTTGCCTCTTGCACGTCCCCTACTGGGGACCCGGCCCTCAACCCAGACATGTGCCCTGACTGGGAATTGAACCAGTGACCCTTTGGTTCACAGTCCTGCACTCAATCCACTGAGCCACACCAGCCAGGGCCATAAATATTTTTAAATGATCTCAGTTTTAATTTCTGGCATATTAAATATTAATAGATATGATGATCATAAGAATGTAAAGGGAATCCAAAACCAAAATATCTGAGAATCTCTGTTCTAGGGTAACCACTATTATTGGGGATGAGCAGAGATTAATCCCCAACCCTGACATTTGCCTCCTTGTCCATCAATTTCAGTCCTGGAGGCACAGCTTTATTTCCTGTGAACATGAGGCTCTGTCCCACCACTCTTGATGGCAAGATAGGAGGAATTAAAAGTGTGTAGAAAACACCATAGCCCCCTAAAAGACACTCCCCAAGGTACCCCAGCCCAAGAGAGCTCTACTTGCTGGTGGATTATGATTATACTAGAACAACCACCTTCAGTTCTCTCTCTGTGTGTGTGTGTGTGTGTGTGTGTGTGTGTGTATGTATACACAGACAGCCAGAACCCAGAACCACATGGAGCATTTCAATCAAGCACATACACAGTTTGAAGATTGATGTTTTCAAATGGAGGTAGCAATGTGATCATTTGCAGTGGTGCGGCAGGGTCACAAGTTTGTTACTAGCCTAGTAAATAATTGTACCAAATGTAGTAAGGGCAAAAAAATAAGCATTCCAAATGGCTGCCTTCCTCCAGCCTTTTGAATAATATTAGGGGATTTTATTTTTTATTTTTATTTATTGATGAGAAAGAGAGAGAAGGAGAAACACATCGATTTTTTGGTTCCATTTATTGGTTGATTATTGTATGTGCCCTGACCTGGGATCAAACCCACAACCTTAGCATATCGAAAATGCTCTAACCAACAGAGTTACCCTCCTAGGGTGTAAGGGGATTTTCAAGTGTCAGTGGATCCCTGGAGGGTATGGCTCAATGGATTGAGGACAGGTCTGCAAACCCAGAGGTTGCTGGTTTGACTACTAGTAAGACCATATTCCTGGGTTTCGGGCCAGGTTCCCAGTTGGGGGCATGCGAGAGGCAACCTATCTATGTTTCTATGCCTTTCTTTCTCCCTCCTTTTCCCTGTCTCTAAAAATAAAGAAATGAAGTGTCATTGGAAAAATGGAAATGCTGCTGAGGTATAAAGGTTTTGGAGACAGAATTCAAAATATAGTCAACTCTTTAGGAGGTTCCAGTTTACACAGTAAAATTAAGGCAGATGGTACTTGGATAATTGGTTACCTGGGAGATGGAAGAGGCATAAGGGGCCCCATGCCTGTCTACCAATGAGCCCTCCAGTAGATTTAGGAATATTTGCTTCTTTGAGCTTCATGCTTACTTTTCTAACATCATAATTTCCTTTGCAAACAATAAAAAGTCCTTATGTCTGCACAGAGCTCAAGGTTCCTAAAACACTTCTCCATCCATCCTTGCATCTGGCCCTCCCAAAAATCACGGGATTTGGTAGCACAACTCTTACTCACAGCTCTGTCTGTGGATGGGGAAACTGGCATAGCCAGGTCCCATGAAGGGCCTAGCACCCAGGGTTTCTTTCCGTTCTTATTCCCTGTGATATTTGCCTACTATATACTGACAGTTAAAAGAATTCTACCTGGAGGCAAAGTCTGTTGTTCCTTCATTAGAGAGAAAATTAATGGTGGCTCTAACGACTTAACTCCCGTTCACACTAAAATGGGACCAACAGACATGAACTGAGAGAGCTCTGCATTTCCAGGGACAAGAATTAACAGAAGAGAGAGACCTGGGGTCTATCTAACTCTGTCTGTCTGTCTCAAGCCTCAGATGACAGGCAGGCAACCTGTATCTTTTTCAGCTCACTGAGGAAGCAAGCTCTTTACTGCCAGAGGACAGGTAGTTGCCCTGCAGCCAAGCCAGCTCTGGCATCCCCAGCCATCCCAGCCAAAGCTGGCTGTTACTCATCTAGAACCCAGGTCTTGGTTGGCCCCAAGTAACTTTTATTCCCAGTGAGAATGTGCAATTTAACAACCAGACTCTTTCTGGATTATGATTAAGAAAACAATTAACAAATAAACTGTTAGCATGTGCCCAACTGAAATGTGGCTGGCAAAGGCTTAGCAACCACACACACAGATGGTTGGGGACCCAGCAGGCTTTCCTGCCAGCTGCAATAGCCTGCAGAAGAGATGCTTCTGGGTGAGATAAAATGCCAGGGGCCTTGGGTAAGTGGAGAGGGATTAGGTGGCTGAGGGGCAATGCAGAAGCCCACCTGATACTTTTATGAGGAGTTTAAAGCCCAGCTTAACTGCAGCTCAGGTAGCAGCTCCCCTGCCAATCTTCTCTGATCATCCCCCTTCCCGCATACATGCGCACACCCAGAGACACACTCTCATAGACACATGTGGTCTTGTACAAGGTGATATACATGCAGGCATATGACCCCAAAGGTACCTTGGTTCATAGGGATACATAGACCCACGCATACACTCACATGTGCCAGCTCTGTTCCCTTACAACCTAGGCCCACAGCCCAGTGACCTAGAAATGCCCATTCCCAGCAGAAGTGCCCTAGTTCCATTAAGAGAATTCCCAGGGAGGGAGGGTCAGCACATATCTCCCAGGCTCCAGCTTCCACTCATTCAGCTCTCCCTCCTCCTTAGTCCCCTTCTCCTCCCAAAGCCAGCCCCTGGTACCCAGTGTTTCCCAGCAGCCTCTGCTCTCACTCCACACTATCTTTATGAGAGGCCTGCTCTGCACTGGGGTCCCAGGCCCCTGGTGAAAAAGGTCTGTCCCAGGCATAACACTGCTCACAGGCCCAGCCTGGACCAAACAGTTAGCTTTGTTCCACTGTTGCTGTTCCGACCCAGGAGGGGTCCCAAGAACTTCTGTTTGTATTTGAGGCTAGGTGAATGGTATGTCCCACCCAAAAGATACTGGGGTCTTAACAGTCAGTAACTGTGGATGTTACTTCATTTGGAAATAGGGATTTTACAGAGGTAATCAAGTTAAGGTGAGATCATTAGGCTAGGCCCTAATCCACCACCTAATACAACGGGGGAAATTTAGACACAAAGACAGATGTACATAGAGGGGAGACTGTATGAAGATAGGAATAATACCATCACATGTTAAGGAATACCTGAGGCTGCTAGAAGCTAGAGGAGAGGTCTGGAGCAGATACCTCCTCGAAGTCTTCTTTGATTTCAGATGTCTAGCTCCCAGGTGGAGCTTGGCATGGGCCACCTTACCTGTGTTACCCTAGTGAGTTGCCTTGAGGTGCTAGGCAGGGACCAGCTTCTACTTGCTCTGGCCTGATAGCTCTATCCCTCCTTCTAGCTGGTGCAAATCATTCCTGAGGGACCTGCCTGACTTTCCCTATCATTGATCTGGTCTATCCAATAACCTTCTGATGTTCATAAAGGCAACACAACTTCTTCCTCAGCTTCCAATTCTTCAATTGCTACTCATGATCCTCATATAAAGCCCAATCCCCTGCCATGGTCAGTGGAGCTTGCCTGCCATGGCTCCTTTCCACCTGTATAGCCTCACCCAGTCATCTACCTCAGGCATCTAGATGTCATTCTTTGCTCTTCCTTCCCTCTCCCTCATGCCAACCCATAACCAAGTCCTGGCTAGACTCTTTCCAGGCAGCTCACTACCTGCAGCTCCACACCCACCACCACCCTCACCTTTGGCCTAAGCTTCCTCCACTGCCTGGATAGCTATACCAGTTTCTGCCCTGGCCTCTTCTCTTCCAAACTGCATGCCTATCATTCTGCACAGGGAAGCCAGAGGGATCCTCCACAAATCTGACTACACCACGCCACTACTTCCAACTTCTGGTTGGCACCTGGTAATACTGAGCATAAAAACCTAGCTCCTTAGCAAGGCCACAGGCTCTGTATCATCTCAGCTCCATGACCCTCCCCAGAGTGGTTTTCTGATTTCCTGCCACCTGCTATTATTGGTCCAGGAAAGCTCCCAGGACCCTCTGGAATGGTGGCATGGTTCTTCTGGAGAAAGTACCACTGACTTTACAGGTGAGCTGGGTAGCCAAGGGAGCCACTGATCCCACTGCTTTCATTGGAAAGGAGGGAGAAGCTCATCCAGCTGGTTGTCATTGGTAAGATTTCCAGGGCTGAGGTGAATAGGGAGCATGTATTATTCTGACTTCTCAGGACTGTCCTTAAGCCACAGATTTCTAGAAAGTGCTCATTGTGCCTAGCAATAAAGATAGCTTGTGGAAGTGAATGAGTGTGAGTATGTACATACATATTCATTATATACATGTGTCTGGGTATGTGAGTGTGACTGTGTTAGAACATTTGGATATGTATGTACACCCTCCATACAAACATACATATTTGTTGTGCATTTGTGTTCATATATATGCATGTATGTGTATATATGTACACATGCATATATGCTGTGTGTGCATTATACATGTGTGTGCTTGTTTATGTACATGTATGTCTGTTCATGTCTGGGATGGAAGTGTGGGTAGACATGCTGTTTATGCATAGGTGTGTATGAGTATATAAATGTGTGTGTTAATGTGTGTAGGCATGTGCATATATATGTATATAGATGTGTGTGGGTGTGTATATAGTATGGATGTCTATGGGTATGTGGATTTGTCTAAGTTTATTTGCACAAGTGTCAATGTTTGTGTATGTGTCTGTAAGTATATGCATATGAGTACATGGGGTTATGTGGGTGTCCACATATGTGTTTATATCTCGATGTGCAGATGTGTATTTGTATCTGGATGTATCTGCATGGGAGTGGGTGTGAGGAGGAGATGTAGCTATGTGTCTTGGTGTGGATGTGTGTGTGAGGCAGATGTGTATGTGTCTATGAATGTGTGTCTGCATCAAATGCATCTTCATGAGTGTGGGTATGGAGTTTACAATTTGTGTGTGTTGGATGCAGATATGTATATGTGTGTTTGTTCATATATCAGTATATTGGCACAGGTATTGAGGTTTGCATACATGTATGGGAAAGTATGGACATGTGTGTGTGTGTAGATTTATGTCTGTGACTGGGTATATATGTATAAGTGTGGATGTGAAGAGGGCATGGGGGGTGTGGGGTATAGATATGGATGGGTGTGTGGAGGCGTGTCTATATGCAGGTTTATACGCACAGGTATATATATGTATGTTCGACTGGTTGTATGAAGGTTATATATTTCAGTGCATGTATGTGCACATGTGTGTTGGGAATGCAGTTGAGTGTGTAGGTGTGCGTCCATATCTGAGTGTATCTACACAGTGGTGTGGGTGTGTGTATATTTACATGGATGTGTTCAAAATGCAGGTGGGTGTGTGGATCTATGTCTATATCCAAGTGTATCTACATAGGCATAGATGTGAGGAAAGTACATCTGTGTGTGTGTGTAAGGCATGTGTCTGTTTTCTAGTGGTGTAGTGATGGTATCTGCTGAGGTACTTGCCTTCCACAGCCCTCTAGGCCACTCATTACCCCTTTTTCTTTTTCCTAGCTTTCCAAATGTGTAAAATAGAAATAACAACAGTTCCTATCTCACATTAAATTGGCTTCCCCAACATCAGATCTCTCCTCAGGGACCAAAGGAGGGCCCTGCCTTGGATTCCTAATAGTAAAGATTCTTACTTATTTTCTGCTTATAAGATGATGCAGGCCAAGGCAGGGAGACTATGGGCCTGGGTCCCCTGTTTTGGGTACCCTGGCCTCCATCTCCCTTAGACCTGATCTTCTCAGGGCCCCAAAACTGGCTTTAAAACCATCAGGGCAGTGACAACTCCTCATCCATTGACTTCTGTAATTAAGCATGTCAGAAGAGGCTGAGCAAAGACAAACCAAATATAATGAAGCCCAGGAACTGGGAGAGCTCTCTAACCCAAATCAATCCTAGATGTGTTTTTAATTGAGTTATATCCCTTGTGATTAAAGAGTGTGAATTTCATTACTGTGATCATTTATCAAAGAGTGTACCTGCTGAACCTTTCCAATACACAAGGAAGAATATTTTTGAGTTTCATCAGCACCAAGTACCCTGCTTGTAACTCGACTGATAGACTCATCAGGGAGAATTGTCTCCTCTCCCAAGCTGCCATCCACTCAGTAATGACAAATCCATGGCCACCAACCCTCACATTGCTTGTCAATAGGCCAGGGCAGATGTGTAGGAAACCTCTGACTTGGTTCACATGTTCCTCTAACCCCCAACCACGCGGCCGCCCTGCTGCCAAAGTCTGGCCCAGGCCTCAGGAATCAGGATACATAGAGCAGGAAGCCTAAGCACTCTCAAAGGTTGGGCCTGGCCTGTCTTGAAACATTGTCTATTTCAAATGTTGTCCTGGACATAGCTTATGGGGCTATACCAATGAATGAGGATTGGAGCGGGGAAGGAGGGAGAGGGGCTACCATACTGAAAATTGAAAGACCACCTCGGACTGTGCCTGAGGTAAATAGGGAGACTGTAGTTTCCAGATGTCTGTGTGTGTATGTGTTCTTTATGTTTTTCAAGATTGTTTTAAATGTTATATCCAGAAATATACCCAGATCATGTGTGTACAGGAATTCCTTATATATTCTACATAGTTTTTAATATATATATTCTGAACATATATTACAAAGAATTATTCAGAATATATAATGTATTTAAAAATTTCTACAAATCAATATGAGAAAGACAGACACTTCAGTAAAAAATCTGGCAAAGGACCTGAATATATATATTGAAAATATCTTTTCTACTCTCTGAAGATTGCCTTTTCCCACTCAATGTTTTTTGATAATCTAAAGTTTTAATTTTAATGTAGTCTAATTTATTATATTTTAATATGGTTAATACATTTAGCATTCCATTAAAGCTATCTTTGTGTACTCTAAACTCATGAATATGTTCTTCTATGTTCCTCTAAAATATTTACTTTTTTACCTTTTACACTTCACCTAAATTGTTTTGGGTATATGACATGACATAGTAGTCATAGTGTATTTTTTCCATATGATAGTCAATTGACCCATAATAACTTATGGAAGAGACAATCTTTCATAAATCAGGTGACAACATACATGTTGGTCTGTTTCTGGACTCTTTATTCTGTTTTATTTTCAAATTGATTTTTGACTGCCCTTGCACCAATATCACATTGTCTCATTATAGCATTCTTTATGTCTAGCAATGTAAAATAACCATTTTCTAAGACTGGCTGGATTTGTATTGGGATTGTATCGAATCCATGGATTAATGTGAAGAAAATTGATATATTTACAGTATTTAGTCTTCCAGTCCATTAATAATGGCATATCCTTCTTTTTATTTAGATTGTCTTAACTTGTCTCGATGTTTTCTTGTTTTCAGTGTAGAAGTTTCGCACATCTTTCATTCATTTCTAGGATTTATTTCTAAGTATTTGGTGATTTTTAATATTATAAATGATATGTTTTCTAATTTCACTTTCTATTTGTTTGCTGCTAATATATAAAAATGTAACAATTCTTATATATTGATTTTGTAACCTGTTCTTTAATAAATTCTAATAGTTTGTGTGTAGATTCTATTTGATTTATCATGTGTTCAATTATGTAGATTGCAAACAGCAAACTGATTTATTTTCGATTGAACTAGATTAGATCTCTGGTATAATGTGGAATAAAAGCAATGATAATGGGTAACTTTTTCTCATTCCCAATCTATGAAGAAAATTTTCATATTTTATTATTGATTATGAGGGTTGCTGTAGATTTTTGTAACTTTATCAGATTAGAAAGTTTCCTTCTATTCTTAGTTTGCCAAGAGATTTTTGTTTGTATGTGTGTGCTTTTTTTTTATCATAGATGGCTGTTGAATGTTGTCAAGTGCTCTTCTGCTTCTATTTAAATAATTGCATGATTTTCTCCTTTTCTCTGTTAATATGATTAATCACATCGATTAATTTTCTAATATTAAACCACCAACTCATTCCTGGAATAAACTTCAGTTGGTTGTTGAATTAGGTTGTGTTTCTCCAGAAGCAGACCCTAGGTAAAGAATTGAAATACAAGGAGGTGACTCTTAAAAACATCAGAAGGAATATGAACATGAAGTGCTCTCACTCTCTCCCTCTCTCCACACACACAAATGGGCAATAAGTATATATAAATATATATCTATGGACATCTATATGAATGGAATTTAAATGGGGGATAGAGCTATATGTATATATTATATATGTATATATAAACAAATATATTAATAAATTATATATACACATACACACTAGATTTGATCAGCTAATATTTTGTTTAGAATTTGTGAAACTATGTTCATGACAGAAATTGGTCTATAATGTTCCTTTCTTGTAATATCTTGTCAGGTTTTGGAATCAAGGTTATTGTAACCAAGGTTATTGTAACTGCATCAGAAAAGGAAGTGTTTCCCTTTTTTCTACCTTCTGCAAGAACTTATATAATGTTAGTGTTATTTCTTTCTTAAATATTTGGAAAAATTCTCAAAGAAATTTATCTGAATCTCGGGGGTCTTTGTGGGATGACTTTTAACTAATATTCAAATTGTTTAATAAATATTGGACTATTCAAATTTTCAGTTTCTTCTCTCAGCTTTTTATGTTTTGTTTTTCAAATATAAGAAAACAAAACTTCTAAGCACATGAGAGCATCAACCTTGAGATATCACATGAGATAAATGACCTGTGCAGAGATGTGGCTATTTTCCCTGCTTTGTAATGGGATGTAAAACATTAAGTTATATTTATGATAGGAATGGACTTGTCAAGTCAGAGTAAAAAATAATCTGGAGGCAAATGCTAATGCATTGACTCTAAAGCATGTCTGTATTATCAAAAGCCCTCCGTGATTATGTAAATTGGAAATAAATTGATTTGCATTCACAAATGTGCCTCAGAGCACACATGGATAATTAGAAAAGCACTGAGGAAGCCAGCTGTAGAAGGCAATTGTAACAAATCCACAAAAATAATGACTCTCAATTAATAGTTAATGGTATATATCAGGAGCAGTGGAGAAATTGAGCCTCTTCTCTTCCAGAGTGTGCTCGCCTTTCTCCTTTCAGCCAGTACTCCTGCAATGCTGAGCTCTATCTGACCCACTGCCAAGACTGGGAAATTGAAAACTGAGGGTCATGATGCCACAGCAGTCTATGACAAAGAAATATTTTTTAAATATATTTTATTGATTATGCCATTACAGTTGTCCCACTTCCTCCCTTCATTCCCCTGTGCCCCGCACCCTGCCATTCCCTCGCCCTTTAGTTTTTGTCCATGGGTCATACACATAAGTTCTTTGGCTTCTACATTTCCTATACTATTCTTAACCTCCCCCTGTCTGTCTTCTGCCCACCGTTTATGCTACCCATTCTCTGCACATTTTCCTCTCTCTCATCCTCCCACTCCCCTGTTGATATCCCTCCATGCCTTATATAAATCCCTTTAACATTTCATGTAATAAAGGCTAGGTGATGATGAACTCCTTGAACTTGACCTTATCTGAGAAGCACTTTATCTGTCCTTCCATTCTAAATGAAAGTTTTGCTGGATAGAGTATTTTTGGCTGTAGGTTCTTGCCTTTCAAGACTTGGTATACTTCTTTCCAGCCCCTTATTGCCTGCAAGGTCTCTTCTGAGAAATCAGCTGACAGTCTTATGGGAATTCCTTTGCGGGTAACTGTCTCCTTTTCTCTTGCTGCTTCCAAGATCCTCTCCTTATTTTTAATCTTGGGTAATGTAATTATGATGTGTTTTGGTGTGTTCCTCCTTGGGCCCAACTTCTTTGGGACTCTCTGAGCTACCTGGACTTCCTGGATGTCTATTTCCTTTGCCAAATTGGAGAAGTTCTCCTTCATTATTTGTCCAAATAAGTTTTCAATCCCTTGGTCTTCCTCTTCTCCTTCTGGCATCCCCATGACCCGGATGTTGGGACGTTTACAGATGTCACGGGGGTTCCGAAGCCTCTCCTCATTTTTTTAAAAATTCTTGTTTCTTCCTTCTGGTCCACACCATTGACTTGAGTCCCAGTTTCCTTCTCTTCCCTATTGGTTCCCTGAACATTTCCCTTCATTTTCTTTAGCGTATCCTTCATTTGTTCATAATTGCGACCAACTTTCTTCCAATTTTGTGAGTATCCTGACTAACATTGTTTTGAACTGTGCATCTGATAGGTTGGTTATCTCTTGGTCTCTTAGTTGTATTTTTTCCAGAGACTTGTTCAGTTCTTTCATTTGGACCATTCCCACCCCCCACGGGTGCACCTGTTACTTTAAGGGACTGAGCCTTAGGTGTTCACCAGGACAGGGCTACCTACCCCATCGCTGTGTTTTGACTCTTTCTGAGGGGGCATGGCCTGGGAGAGAACAATGGCGCCTGCTCTGCTCTTCCTGGCTCCCAGACACTTTCTCCTTTCCTGTGTGGCTGGGAGTTGCTCCCACTGCCACCTCAACCCCCACAGGTGTTTTCTGCTCTGCTCTGAAGCTCCTTCTCTCAGTTTATCTGCACACGTGAGTGAGGGATTGCCCTGTCCACCAGTCTCAGCCCCGCTGTTTCCCACAGGCTTCTCCAGGTGCACTGGCTGCTTTTTGGCCAGGCATGCCCACCATGAGTCTCTCTAGGCAAACTGCCATCTTGCTGTCTGCGCTCTACCCTGGGCTCCGCCCCGCTTACCGGTCTGGATGAACGAGTCCTCTCTAACTCCTTTGCTGTTGGACTTCTACTCGGTTCGATTCTCTGTCCGTTCTGGTTGTTTATTTTGCTTTTAAAATTGTTGTTTTTCCTCCTTTGGTTGCGCAAGGAGGCACAGTGTGTCCACCTACGCCTCCATCTTGGCTGGAACTGCAAAGAAAGATTTAATAACTCTCTTCTCAACTTGTAAGTGGGCTGGAAGAGCACCAGCAAGAATGCTCAAATGTCAAGCTTGTTTAAAAGCTACAGTGTTTAATGAGTACTCAGCTACTGCCATTTCATAACTAGCACAAACCGCCAGTTAGTACCCAAGTCTAAGCCCCTCCTTTCTCATCTTTGGATAACAATTCATAGAGAAAGTGCATGTCAATTCTGCAGCTCAGACAGTGTAATGTCTAGAACATAAGTCACCAGTGCTATTAAAATTAAATAGAGTTTAATGGAAAGACCCACGGAGCATGGAGACAGCCCTTTTTAGCAATCTGTGCATACAGGTTATATTGTGGTGATGTGGAACAAAGTGTTTAAAATAATTACCTACTGTGTGCAAATTTCAGAAACTCTTGCACCATGAGATATTCTGTGTAGGTGGATGTGTTTAATAAACTTCCACTCCTAGAATGCAGGAGCAATTCAGATCAGTGAGGTAAGATGTAACTGAAGCCTCTCCTGGACAGACAGAGTTGGGAAGAGGGCTGCGGTAAGGGTACTCAGCCTTTTCAAAAGCCTGAAATTTAATGATGAGCTCTGGTCGATTTTAGTACTTTTTTTTTTGGCCCAGAGAGGGTCTTTCTGCAGTCTCCAACACAACTTCAGTTATTTTAAAGCCTAGATAATGGTTCTGTTGGACCACTGTCTTGTGGCATGGCTTAGGTGTGTTTCTCCCCCACATCATAATTCTTCAAGGTTGTAGTTGGGTAAAATGCACTTGTGGGTGAAGAGCCACTGGTGGTGCAAGTATTTGGTAGTTGGGGAAAGTATGTTAATGTTGGTTCATTTAAGCCTTCGCCCCTGAGCCAAGTTGTTACAGGGTGAAGCCAAGAAGTGGGCCCAAATAGGGATTTGTAATGGGGTCCAGAACTCAAGTTGTCCAGGAACTATTAGAAAAACATGTATAGGATGTCCTCACCCCCACAAGTCCAAGCTGGGGGATGGGACACAGGGAGCAGGGCCATTCAGAGCTGTTTTATATAGCAGCAGCTTGGCAGCTAACCTCTGGCATGGTCATTTAGCATATGTATAACCTTTAACTGGTTTCATAGATATGTTAAATAGCTGTGGCCATACTTTGAGCCAGGGGGATGGAAGTGATTTGGACATAAGATGTAACTGGGAAAGGAGGAACACAAGGCTTTTGGTGAACCCCATGGCTTTGGGCTCCCTTTGTCATGCAGCTTAGAAAGCTGCGTAGCAAGATGTAGCAGCTATGCTGAGTTCTCTCTTAGCAGTTTGGAAGAATGCAGGAGAGACGCTGCAGGAAGGGGTCTGGACCATGAGGCTTTGGAGGAGTGGGGACCCCTTGGCCTGAGAGACAGAGAGAGAGGACCACGTGGCTTTGGGTTGCTCCTTTGCCACGTGACCTAGGAAGCAGGAGAGACTTTGCCTGTGAGAAAAGGGGTGAAAGGACTCTTGCTGGTGGGCCATGAGAAGGTGCCACATGGTTTTGGATTAACTGGAGATCGTGGTGGCGACACAGTGGATGGTGTCGGAACTGAGGATCTGCCTGAATCACGGACTTCTACTTCTTTTCCTGAGATATGGTACTCTGGACTTGGCAAAGAGGAGAAGGATGGACTGTTTGCATTTGTGGGTATTCTAGAGAACGGGTATTCCAAAGAACTTTAGTATTTTAAAGGAGACATTAAGTCATTTCTCCAAGCCTGTATAACTTGTAAATAAATAATTCCTTTCCTTTTCACCAGTCTCTGGCATTGAGAAATGTCTTTCCATTGGTGGCGAGCATAACAAACCTGGTGCGGGGTTGGGATATCATTGGGTGTCCCCAGCCCTTGCTCTGTAACAAAGTCACTGAAGCTTTTGACAAAAAAAAATAGGCTGGAAATTGAGACATGGGTCCTCAGAAGACCTGAATTGAAGTCCTGTTTCTGTCAATAAATCACTAGGTGACCTTGGGCAATTTCATGCCCCACACTGTGTCCCTGAATGTCCAGTGAGAGGATGCTCCATTTCTAGGATAGCAATTCTGAAACTTTTTGGCTCAGGGTCATTTTACACTCTTAACAATTATCAAGGACCTCAAAGAGTGCTTGGTTATATAGGCTCTATCTATTGATATTTACAATTTTAGGAATTTAAACTGAGAAAATTTAAAATATTTATTAATTCATTTTAAAATAACAATAATAAACCCATTACATATTAACATAAATAACTATATTTCTAAAAGAAATGATCAGTGAGAAGAGTTTTACATTTTTGCAAATACTTTTAATGTTAGGTTTAATAGAAGACAGGCAGGTGGATTCTTAAACCTGCTTCTGCTTTCAATCTTTTGTGATGTCACATTGTAATGGGGTACACACCATGGGCCCCTTGAGGACTGGGGAGCCCTGTGTCACCTCCAAATCCTTCAGGGGGGAAGGAAGGGGCAAAAGAGGTGCCCACAGAGTGGAAAGTATAGCATTTAAGACACACTGCATAACAAAGGCAGGTTAACAGCCCATGCCTTCTTCAAAGGAAGATCTCAGAAGCTGCAGAATTGTGTAGGTGACTGTGAGAATGTGCAGTGACTCACGACATAGCCAGGCAGGTGCGGCATACAGCACCTTTGTGAGCTAGGGGGGTGGGGACAGATGCCCTCCCAGGATGCCTGTGTGGCCCTGGGAACTCTTGCCCTGACTAAAGATGGCAGCCAAAAGAGAGTCAAAGACACTGGGGACCTGACCAAAAAAAAACTGGACACAAACACACAACAGGAAGACCCAGATGTTAGATGATGCAGGAAATTGTACACCGAGCATTTAAATTTGGAGCAGGAAGTTGGAAGGTCAGTCAACCACAAGATCTGTAGAGAGGTCAGCAGAGAAGGCCATCATGAGGTGAGGAGGTCTGCTTGGAATTCTGCCTGCAGAAGACAGCTGCAGAGTTGGCAGTGCTGTGGAGACCTGCCGGGCCACCCAGACTTGTGAAAGATGCTTGTGAAGGTGAACTGTGACCAGGAATGCTGAGCTGCAGACTTCTGCTTTTCTAAAAAGCATTACCTCTGAGTGGTGTATTCTGAAACTGGCCTGGTTTGGCAAAGGAAGGCAGAACTATGTGTTTTGGGATGTTTTTAAAGGGAGCGGGACTTAATGGCAAAAATCTGCCATTATTCTAAATCTATATGACTTTTTAAATTATTTTATTTATTTATTTATTTATTTATTTATTTATTTATTTATTTTCAGAGAGGGGAAGGGAGGGAGAGAGGGAGAGAAACATCAATGTGTGGCTGCCTCTCATGTGCCCCCTACCAGATACCTGGCCCACAACCCAGGCATGTACCCTACACTGGGAATTGAGCCAACGACCCTTTGGTTCACAGCCAGTGCTCAATACACTGAGCCACTACAGCCAGGGCTAAATTTATATAACTTTTAAGTAAACAACCCCTTTACTTTTTAACCAAACTTTTGCCTTGGGAATCACGCTTCTTGGTGGTGAGCAATCGAGCCCCGTAACTGTTCCATAACACCATTGGCTGGATCTGTAACAACATGTCATGTTGTCTGTAGAAAATAAAATCACTGTGAAGTTATGAGAGAAGGAAATAAAAGACAAACACACCTTGGCATTATTATGAGAAAAGTTTTGATCTTGTGGGCCCCAAAAGGGGTCTTAGGGACCCTCATA